>JAUZST010005993.1:0-15163 GCA_034779995.1 Parotocinclus haroldoi
TCCAGACCTGAATCCCATTGAACATGATTGGGATGTACGGGGAAGACGTCTGGCAAACCATCCCATGCCTCTTATAATAGTTCTTGATCTGGAAGTTAGACTGGAGTAAAAGTGGCAGAGGATCAAGAACGAGAACTGCTGGATAATCTGATCCTGTCCATGCTCCATCACCGTCAGTGTGTCACTCCTGGGTGATCATACACCCTACTGAACAGTCAATGTGGGGGCACTCTCGTCCAGTGTAACATGTTTCTGTTCACCCCCATAAATATATCACTACTCAATAACCATAATAATCTTATTTACATAATCAAACGACTTTCTTGAACTTTTCCTTTGCTTTTCCGATGATCTCGTTTAATGAAATAAAAACAAAGGCCTCCTTTTATCAAATCACTTCATATTCATTTCGGAATATCCCCTCATTTTTGCACACCTCAGGCCCGTGTGAGCCTCTCATCACTGCATACCAGGGACATTCAGGATTGACTGTAATGCATTATTTCAGTTTTAGGTTTTTGTAATGAAATGTAACCTGAAAGACGGTGTGTGATTGAGCCGTTTCATTGTTTCTACCATAAAATCCTAGTGTGTTATATTTGATACTTTTTAAGGTATTGCTAGTACTTTAGTTTGAATTATTTTTACGTGAAGCACTGCATATCGTTCAAAAGAGTGTTACAGAAATAATGTTCACAGCTTATTCCTTTCGACGAAACGTGTTTAACAAAATGACGGGCAAATCCAGGAACGGCTGTTCACCAACGTTTTCTTGCAGCTGTATGCTAGTCTCTGCTAATGTCCGGTGGCATTAATGATCAGTGCAGCAGCAGACAAGTCGAAAGACATTTACATAAACATTGTACAACACACAGTTCATTACAATGGCAATGGGAAAGCTGTTTTAAATAAGATCGTCTCGTACAAACTCTGCCGTAACTGACTGTCTTTAAGCCGTTATATTAATCACACGTGAATGGCGCTGGACTTAGAGCATCACTGTGAGTGTGTGTGTGTGTGTGTGTGTGTGTGTGTGTGTGTGTGTGTGTAGAGCATTTGGTAATATCAGTAATGGAATCTTCTTTTTCATTCCTCACTGAATGAACAGGCAGCAGGTACTGTGGCAATGTGTCAAATAAAGAACAACTTCATTCAGAAAGACTCCTGAAAAGCACCGGGATGTCTGGTGCAGTAACTCTCCACCAAACCAGGGGGCGTACTCACAAAAGATCACAGATCCGAAACTATGCCTTGCCATTACGATGAATTGAGAGAGCATTCCGTGCTAAAACACTTGCTCAATTCAAAACCATTACATTTACTGTTACCCTAGTATATAAATAATAATAATAATAATATACTGCTCATAAAAATATATTTTTAAATATTTAAAAATGAAATATCCTGTAATTAAAGGTCCCCTAATTTTTGTGAGCAGTGTATTATACGTAATACACTTTTGATATAATGATATTAAAAATCATAAGTCTCCCAACTCTTATCCTGGTCGGGGTCGCTGCTGAGGCTCTGGAGCCTTACCCAGAATTCACTGGGTGTAGCCAGGGGTACACTCATTAAGACACAGCATTAGTCCATCACAGACTTCTGTAAATGCACCACCTGACCTGCCTGGCATTCGAACCCTGGCCCTGAGAACCTGCTGTTTCTAAAATCTTCTGCAGTTCACTGAGCCACCAGAGCGACAAAAACATGAACTGTAACTAAGTAACTATTTGAGTATTTGGGTGGTGCTGCAGTTCGTAGCCACCTTGGCGCCATTTGGCCAGGTCAGGCATGACATCTGCATGATATGCCAGACAGGCAAATCTGACAGACAGGGGGCTGGGCAGGGGGATCATACCCTCCAGGACACTTCACCAGAAAGCCCTGATGAGCCCTGCGATGAACTGGTGCCCCATTCCTGCTATTACAGTCTGTGCACTATGAATTCAAGGATAAGCAAAAGGAAAACAATAATGCAATGAATTTAATTTAGCACCCTTTTTCTCTTAATATACACTGAACAAATCTGAACTGAACTTAATATAATATAATATAACTTAATATACACTGAACGAAAAATGAATTAATAACAATAATGATGTAAAATATTATTGTACAAGGGTGCTCTGGTGGTCCAACACACTTAGGTCACCACCACAGGGGCCCAGGTTAGGTTTATACCTTCAACATGTGACCTGTGTTCTCCCATGACCCTGACCAGTATATAAATAAAAAAAAATAATACATGGTGTAATCATTTAAATCAAATCTAATTTGATATAAATAATTTTTTTTGTTTATTATTAAAGATATACAAATTATTATCATAAGAATCATGTTATTATTATTATTATTATTATTAGTAGTAGTAGTAGTTTTATTATTAATGCTATTAATTATTAATGCTATACCATTACTATTGTCATTATCACCATATTATTATTATTATTATTATTATTATTAATAATAATGATATTACTATTAGTTTTATTATTAATGTTATTACCATTACTATTGTCATTATCGTCATCGTTATTATTATTATTATCATTATTATTATTATTATTATTCATGCTATTACTATTATTTTTATTATTAATGTTATTACCATTACTATTGTCATTATCGTCATCGTTATTATTATTATTATAATTATTATTATTATTATTAATGCTATTCATATTACTATTGTTTTTATCATCATCATATTATTATTATTATTATTATTACTATAATTAGTTCAATTGTTTTTTTTTTCAGAATTAAAGGATTGAAACGTGCATCATTTAAATGTACAGTTAATTTTATTAACTGAGAAAGTAAGCAAGAATTGTAAAAAACATTTATTATGATTTGAAAACAATTTATATAAATGATTACCATTAAGGCTACTTTATCTGATTTTTTAAATAAAGAAAGCTGTGGTGTAAGAGTCACATTTTCACAAACTCACTGCCCTCCGAGCAAAGTGTTCTGTCAGAGAGAAAGTGAAAAAATATATTTTGCTTTATATATATATTTAAGTATTTTTAAATTGAATTCATTTAACACTAGGGGGACGGTTTAAGATAATAAAAATAGTGAAGCAAGAAATTAATGGTCGTACTTTCAAAGATGCATAATGATGATTACTAACAAATAAATTTAAAAAATCAACAAAATGTGCAGCTGTAGACTAAACAAGGTTAGATAGTGTTTTATCTTGCTATAAGACTTTTATAAATACGCCCCCCCCCCCCCCCCAGGTGCATCATGTGTTGTTAGATCACATGATCAAGTAGTAGATGCTAAAAGTCGATTTTGTGCTTTCAGGAATGAAGTTTCCCATCTTAACTTCCAGCCCCATATACACTCTTTCTGAGTTTGTGTGTGTGTGTGTGTGTGTGTGTGTGTGTGTGCTTATGAATACCGAACACAATTATAAACTCAACACTTGTTTTTGCTCCCATTATTCATGAGCTGAACTCAAAGATCTAAGACTTTGTCTATGTACACAAATCTCTTTTCTCTTAAATACTGTTCACAGTTTAGTCTAAATCTGTGTTAGTGAGCACCCCTGCTTTGCTGAGATGCTCAACAGGCAGCATGGTTGTTCCACAGGTGTAGCTTAGGCTGGTCATGTGCAGTTTTATCACAGCACAATGCCACAGATCAGACTGCAGGAATGTCCATCGAAACTGTTGCCCATGGATTAAATGCCATTTCTTTACCATAAGTCATCTCCGAAGGCGTTTCAGAGAATTTGGCAGTACATCCAACCAGGCACAACTGCAGACCACAGGTAACCACACCAGCTCAGAACCTCCACATTCAGCTTATTCAACTATAACATAGTCAGAGACCATCCACCCGGACAGCTGCTGCAACAATCGGCTTACATAACCAAAAGAATGTCTGCACAAACTGAGGGAAGCTCATCTGCATGCTTGTCGTCTTCATCAGGGTCTCCACCTGACTGCAGTTCATCATCCGAACAGATTTGAGGGGGAAAAAGGCTCGCATTCGATGGCGTACGGCAGGTTGGAGAGATGTTCTTTTCTTGAATGACTCCTGGTTTTCACTGTACAGGGCAGATGGCAGACTGTGTGTAGGGCATCGTGTGGGTGAGCGGGTGGCCTGTGGTGATGGTGGGGTTATGGTTATGGTACACAGAGATACTGTGAGGAGATCCTGATTGTTACCCCATTGTACCATTTATCCACGACCATCATCTCATGGTAGAGCATAATAAAGCACGATCCCACGTTGGAAGGATCTGTACACAATTCTCACAAGCTCTAAACATCCCAGGTCTTGGATGGCCAGCATACTCACCGGGCGTGTCGCCCAATGAGCATGTTTGGGATGCTCTGGATCAGCGTATGCGACAGCGTGTTTCAGTTCCTGACAATATCCGGCAGCTGAAGATGAATGGACATTTCACCGACCACAATCAACAACCTGATCAACTCTATACAATGTGGTGCACCGCGTGAATAATGGTTATGCCAAATACTAACTGGTCTTCTGACCCACCAGAATAGCACCCCCACACAGTAAAAGTAAACTGCATATTTTACCGTGGCCTTTTATTGTGGCCAGCCTAAGATACACCTGTGTAATAATCATGCTGACTAATCAGCATCTTGATATACCACACCTGTGAGGTGGATACATTCTCTGCAAATTAGATGTGCTCACTAACACAGAGTTAGACAACTTTCTGAATGACATTTCAGAGAAAACGTCTTAGATCTTTGAAAAATGGGAGCAAATACAAAAATGTTTTAATTGTTTAAATGTTTTGTTCAGTATAGTTCAAGCTGCTCTTATTCTATAGATCTTATTGGATTTGTTACTGCCTATAGGATGTTGGCGGCTGAACATTTGGGTATGTGGACTATTTTTAGTCCTGTAGCGGCATTAAGTTGCTTAAAACTCCAGTAGCACTTCTGTGTCTGATCCACTCATACCAGCTCAACACGCACTACCAATTCGGTGTCACTGCAGTCCTGAGAAAGATCTAGCACCCAAATGGAAGATCAAATTCTCCCACAAAGCCTCGGACCACTGGTTTTGCTGGAATGTCTAAACAATGACGCGTCGTTACAAAATGTGTACAAAACGTGTCTTTGCCAATACCCTGACATTTTTTTTTTTGGATCGTTAAAGTGACTCTTATTTTGAAGAGCAGCGAGTCACAGCGCCTGCCATAATACGTGCTTGTGACTTGGCCCTTTATTACTTTTTAAATACGTTGTTTTCACTGTTTTCACCATGATGCAATTTATCGTGAGTTTTGTATTTTATTTGCTTATTCAAATGTTGTTAATATTAGCGAGATATTTTTCTACTTTGCCATGCTGAAACATTTATAATTATGCTGTGTATAGTCAGACTAGAGACATTATAGTCTTTTTGATCGGAATTATCAATTCTATATGTTTTAATCGTTTTTTTTTTATTAAAATGGCACATTGACGCTGCTAAAAGTAATGTAACTTAGTTATAATATTTGCTCATTTTTTTTATTAAAAGTATTTTTGGGAGTGCCCGAGAGTTTCTCGGGCTGTGTTCCAAACTCAATAGTAGAAACCAAATAGGAAGCCTAAATAGCCTCAATACTCGATCCAGTATTGTGGATTTTGTGGACCTGATTGTGTGAGGTGTGCATGTATAAAACTAAGACATATCTCGAACTGTGGACCCGGTGCCCCCCAATTGTCCGACCCAAAAAATCCCATAGAGAATGAATAGGGCTGTTTTTACAACTGCTGTCGCTCGGTCAATTTTCGAGATAGATGGTTGAAAATCGAACAGAGTGGACCCGGTTATGGTGTCACCGGCTATGTTAATGTTAGTGATCGTAAGCTCCGTTCACTTTTTTTAATCACTCTTTAAATTCACCCCATTCATTATGAATTGCCCCACTCTTATATTGTCAAAACGAAATTTTCACACACACCATAAGCTACTTGGCTGAGTAATTACTTTACGAGTCATGATGAGCTGAGTCTAGGAATCCCACATCAGGCCAAAAGTATTGGGACACAATCCCACTAAAGACCAGAAGTATTGGGACACAATCCCACTAAAGGCCAAAAGTATTGGGACACAATCCCACTAAAGGCCAAAAGTATTGGGACACAATCCCACTAAAGGCCAAAAGTATTAGCTGCGCAACCATCCAGTGTTTTTTTCAGGAAATACACGATTCTAGTTATTGCTTGTATCGAACGATCTGTGTAATATATTGCAACAATACCGATATTATTCCTACAATACCAATATTCAGTAAAGCCTATATGTACAGCCTAGCGTGTAGTGATTTGGAGCACAGCATTATGACTTGTCTCTTGTTCCTATATTAGTAATAAGTGTGTTTTATTTTGTCTTGTAGGTCGGCTTCACTTTGGGTAACGTGGTTGGGATGTATCTGGCTCAGAATTATGAGGTTGTTCTATTATTCTGTACATGGAAGGTTGTGCTATTTAGAAACTGTTAAATGAAATATCCCCTCGTTTTTGTGAGCAGTATATTTTGGATGGCTAGTAATAAATATGTGTACCCCCAAACACGTGCAGGACTGTCCAGCTGGTCTGCTAAAACCTGTTTTTTTTTGTTTTGCATTGCACAGGTTCCTAACATTGCAAAGAAGATCGAGGCCTTCAAAAAAGAAGTGGAAGCGAAGAAGAAGCCTCCGGAATGAAGAGCACGAAGAAACGCTAAATCTGCACTGCTCAAAGAAATGAATAATAAGTGATTAAAAAAGAGGCGTTTGATTTTATTTCATTATACAAGATCATCAGAAAAGAAAATGAAAAGTTGTTCGATTATGCAAATGAGATGCAAACTTAATTCTTGTGATTGAGTAGTAAGTGATATATTCGTGAACTATGCTAAACTGGATGAGAGTGCCCCCTACTGTTCAGTAGGGTGTATGGTCACCCAAGACTGCCAGAACACACTGACCGGTTTAGATTCTCCAGCAGTTTTTGTGGGATCCTCTTCGTATTTATTTTGAAATATCCCCTCGTTTTTGTGAGCAGTGTATTTAATATAAGTGTTACAATTTTGTTCTGGAATAAAGCAGCATTTATATGGTTTATATCCCAAATACAAATTCTGTGCTTAAACGCCAATAACCTGAAGCTTCTACTCTAAACGGACAGTGCCTCAGGATGAATGAGTGTGTATTTTGTTATTTTGTTTACATACTGAAAGTGTATTAAACTTGTATAACTATTTCTAGCTGTTATATTTGAAATTCTTTATGGGAGGGACTGTCTGTTTCCATCCACACTGGGGTCTAGATGAGCTTTTAAATGAGATTTAATTAGGAGTAAGATTACAGTCAAACCCAGGATATCTGATTTACTCTTTTAATTTATGATGTACAGTCGAATCCGGTTAATGGGACCAGCCGCTTTGCTTCGGAGCAAATCCTAAAGTACCGAAACAAATCCTATTATATACGTGTAATGTTATTCGATTATTTGGACTAAAATTCTGCTTAATCGGACCAAAGAACGTGAGAGCGAATAAGAAAAAGAAGCCACAAGTCACCACTTAGAGCGGATACAAAGCGGGTCAGAGAGATACGGGAGGATTTTTGGGATCCCCGGGAGAATTTTTGCTTTTATCAAAGGTCAGGAAATCCGAAAAGGTGTGTTGACAAGATCAAAACCAGTGGGAGGTGACCACGCCCACCAAGAGAACGCGTCAGATCACACTGGATAAGTTCTTCAAACGTTGACTGGAATTTGTTGTAGATCGTTTCGAAAAATTTGCTTGCAAGTTTGTATTTTTCACATTTTTTTTGCTTGTATTTTTCAATGAACAAAGCTGGTAAGCAACAGTAGTTCTTGTTTGTATGTTCACTATACGTGTAAATCACACAATAACGTGCACATAGCACGTCCCATCTTGTATACATTTATTTTAATGAATAAAGTCAAATGAAACACGTAAACAAATTCAAAAAAGCTGCTCTGCACTTTCCTGTGCTGCTGTATATACAGTATGATTTGTGTGACTGAGAATGTTACTAACCATTCAAACCTGCCCATTAGCTTACATGGGGGTTTGCACATTTCTATGTGCCTGTCTGCCCCTTGCTGTTTACTTAATGCTTTGGCTGCCCTGGGATACCGTATACATAAGAAATGAATGATTTTTTTTGTTAAGCTATGAAAAATACTCTTGCACCTTCTATTATTGCCATTGTACTTGTTGTTTTTTGGCCTTTGATCTATATTTTGAAATCCATCCATGCAATGATGTAAACTCAAACCTTAGTTTGTGTGTTGGAGTAATATGCTAGATGTGTATTTTAGAGGCCCAGTATGTGAGCAGAGTGGTTTGATCTTTATTTGTGAGAATCAGCTTAGTATCACTTGCTTAGTATTCATCTCATAGTCAGACGCTACATACAGTGTTTGATGTAAATGCCTCACACTCTCTCGCTCTCTCTTGTCTCTCACTATCATATGCCAACCTTCAGCCGTAATATTTCCAGCTGGATTCCTAAAGCTTTCGTTCTCGGTTTCCTGCTGAGCACAGTGCAATTCTAGACAGCAGGAGCACAGAGCCTGAGACAAAAGCTGGTTTGTGGTCCCTAAGAGGGCAGGGTGCTAGTTAATATTGATTCCTATAGCAAAATTTACCAACAGGGGTGGTTTTGGTGGTGTCTGTTATTAGGTGTGAACCCTGTGTTCAAAAACCTGAACTCTGCATCACAGTTCTATTTATAATGTCACAACCAAATCAGTTTATATGCACTGTTAGCATTATTTGTAAGTGTGGCCACATGGTTTCTAACATCAAATTGGATATCACGTGGTACAAATCCATAACTGGATTAATGTCATGGCAATGTATTATACTTAGGCTTTAGGCTTGGTAATATAAAGGTCTTAGGTATTCTGTATTTTCAGTTTAGAGTCTGCCTTTCGTTTGGTTCAGTTTTAGTCGTCACTTTACCTCGTAGTTTTATAATTACAGACTGCAGTCCATTTGTTTCTTTACAGACTGTTTGCTCCCTTTACTCTGTTCTCCAATGGTCAGGACCAGCACAGATCAGGTCCTATATGTGTCGTAGATTATTCTAAGCACTGACACGGATGTGGTGACGGTGTGTTAATCCCAAGTTGAGCAAGCCTAGGGCGACAGTGGCAAGGAAAAACGCCTTCAATATAGAAGGAAGAAACCTTGGGAGGACCAAGACTCAAAAAGGGGGACATCCTCCTAAATGTTAGCTGAAAAAATAAGTTGCAGTAAAATGAAGTAATGAATTCAATTCAAATCAATAATGAAATAATGTAATTAAAATCAACAACAAAAGAGATTTAAGAGAATGAGTTCTTAGCGGGAAGTTCTTGGAGGCACATCATCTCCTAATAACTAAATGTTGGAGGGAGTTACTGCACTCTGACAGGACGCGGGCATGGTGGAACTGGTTTCTGTTGTTGAAGACCAGTAGATTGATGCTAAGGTAGAGAAGCATCTAAGGCTGTGGTGCTGGAACTGGTAGCGGAACATCAGCTCGGAGAGAAAAGAGAAAATGTAGTTACTTATGGGTTTGTAGCACAGAGTCTATTAACAGTCACTGATACCATGTGCTGCAGTCCACTTCACTTCACAGCAGCTCCTCTGTTGTTGTACATTTTGTGTTAGCCATCCACTAATTCTAATTGGCTGGATGGTAGACTTTTTTCAGTCCCACTGCGTTGGGTTAAAAGTCCAGCAGCACTGCTGTACCTGATCCACTCATTCCTGAGTTACATACAATAACACACCAGCACCACATGAGTGTCGGTGCAGTACTTGGCTTAGGTTGTCATGGTGAAAGGCCAGCACCTCGCCTTCACTCGGAGATAATCGAATCAGTAGAAATGTGCATTCTGATCGAGTATTGATTTCATTTCACGTTGGTAAACCTCGGAGGAGAATTGCTCAGCCTCGATACATAGATCCATAAAATATTAGACAGAAATGCAGTGCTGCCTCTCAGCGAAGGTCAGGGAGGAGACGGTGCATTATTCCTTATTGCATAAAGTGCGTCATTAAAGACGAGGTCAACAACTGTGACTCAGAAGCTGCATTCACTGCTCACTCTGTTTTCGCTGTTCCTGTGCTCCCAGTAGAGGCCCTACACAGCATGAACCTGCAACTGAAGTGTTCTTAAAAAGTCCCTAAATGGGAACAGGGTGTATCGCTATTCCCGAAAGACCCGAGAGCACACGTCCTGTATAGAACAGATCCAAACAATACAGTGATAAGAAAGTTCAGGAACTACATGGTATGCAAATAAGTTGTGTAAATTAGAGTGTTTTGAGTACTCCGTTAGTGATCGATGCAGTGTTAGATTACGTTGCACTGTGCACTTTATAAAATTCCATTCATGTCATGTAGATTCAGTTCTGGTCTGTGAAGCCATCTTGAACCTGACTGCTTTAATAGGTTTGTTACTTTAGTACGAGGGGTGACATGGTGGCTTGATGGGTAGCACCACGGCAAGATGGTCCTAGGTTCAACATGGCATGGTCTACATGTCCTATCTCTGCCTGTGTGGGTTTACTCCAGGTACTCATTGTTCCCTCCACATTCCAGAGACATGATTTAGGTTAATTGTTTAAAGTAAATAGACCCAGACCTGAGTGTGTATATATACGGATCTAATAACAGATCTAAACACACATTCTCTACTGAAGACTCAAGACTTGACTCTGATTCACACAGTACAGATGTACAGTAGAGACGAGAAACTCGACGTGGGCTTGTTTGATTTAAAAACGATTCGGATGCACACAATAAAGACCCGAGGCTCGGCATGAACTTGCATGTACAGACTGCAGTATTGTTTTGGAGACTGAATGCACTTTTAAACTCGATGGACTTCAGACTTGAACGGTAGGGACAAAAAGAATTGACTCCGACACTTGATGACTTGATGCTGAACAAGGATTCACACCAGAGGGTGACACGGGAGTGGATTTTCATTCCCATCCCATCCCACTCCCACAGAAAAGAATCTTGTCCCATCGCAATCTCTGGTCGAAATGTAAAAAAATTCCTGTCCTGTCCCACACCTGGTAAAATGACACCCACTTCCATCCCGCTCCCATTCAAAATGACTCCCGCTCCTGTACCTCCTCCTCCTCCCATTTTTCCTACTTATTTTAGTTTTTAGGTAATACAGTTCAATTTAACCTTATCCCCATTCATTTGTGGTAATATAGGGAGACATATTATGCCTTAATAAAAAAAGGCCACAAAACATAAATAATACACGGCCTGTGTTCCCTATAGTTTTTCCTATGGAGGACCAGCTGCTAAGTCCCTGTTGAATAAACCCAAACATAACATAAAGTTGCATTTTACTCCTTTATTGAGCAATTATTTCCATCAAACATTGGGCATTAATTTGCCAAAAGAAAAAACTGCACAAAGCAAGAGAACTGTTGTCAACTAACAAATGTGTATAAAAGCATTACCTTCACAGTTCACATACTGTGCCTGAGTTTTGTATAAAGAAAGAAGGGCATGGACCAGATTCTGGACTCACTTTCACATGCTAGAGACTCCAGATGCAACTCTGTACCATGTGAGTCAGAGGAAGTGATCGAGACAAATGTATATTTATACCTGTCATGTCTCCCGTTTTGGCCAGAAAACGACCGTATTTTACCCCTCTTTCCCGTCGTCCTCTCGTATTAGTATTTTACTGTAAATTTCCGTATTATATTACAATAAAAAAAAAAACATTCCTGCGCCTCTCCAAACTGAAATGTCGCTAACCTCGCCAGAACTGGTGAGAAAGATTGTTACAGAAAATAGGATGTCATTAGACAAACGGTACTGTCTGTGCCACTCTGGCCCCGCCCACAAATCCACTCCTTCCAAAAAAGTGTTAAAAGATGCAGTTTGCACCAGCTCTGGATAATAAGTCAGTGAATGCCAGAGAACCACACGAGTGAACATGAGATAACGACAATGTGTAATGAAAATAAAATGTGTTTCACTTTAAGACAAGCAATGTGTATATATGCTAAAAATGTGTCAAATAAATAAATGTGCTTCAATTCCCTTTTGTGTTTTCATTTAGGCTGTGTTATAAGAATGACAAATGTGGAACGTCCACAGCATTTAAGTGTCAGCAAAGGTAGGAATATCAGATTCTGATCATCTCATTGTAGTCGGTAAGTGGTTTACAGGTGGTTATGTTAGATTTCTTGTAAACCTGGCTTAATCTGTAAGGGATGCTGAAGCTCTGTTGGGCTGGTGGGAAGGCTCAAAGCGAGCGGGGGAAAATCTCCCTTATTTTTAAATCCAAAACTTGACACGTATGTGTATTTTTTAACATATATAAACAACAAAACCACATAATCTACCAAGGCATCACGTGTATGATATATTAGAATGGCAGTGATAGTAAAAAAAAATAACTCTGATAAGAAGTTTGTACATGTTTCTTTTTCCAGGTCCATGTAAAGTGTAGAACTGGGGCACAATAGTGATACGGCTATATACTGCATAGCTTTCTTTTCTGATCAGTTATCTCTTCACTGGAGCCAAATATCAATGTTGTTTATTCAAACACAAGGGCACTCTGACCAGATTTTTTTTCTCCAATTTGACTTAGCAGATGCAATAATTTGGAATACCGTTCGATAGTGCTAATGAATAGTGTAATCCTGTGCTGAAGATAAAGAAGCTCACAGGGGAGAAATGCGTTGTTGCAAAGAATGTGCAAATTAGAAGATGAATTTGAACTTGTCCAGTTTACATAAAACAAGTTGGTCAATGTTTAATTGTTGAATTAATGTTTTGTATTAATTCATACAAATGTAATATAAAGGGGTTTTTTTTTGGTGCAAATGAATACAACATTTTTTTTCCCTATAAGTTTAATTTACAAATACAAAAGTTTGGAAAACTATTACTTATCCACTGTCGTTTTGTGCCGTTTTCATTTTAACCCCAGAACTGTTCTTTTTTGCTGGTTTATTTTGGAACGATGTCACACACGCAAATGGACGGTCAGTGCAGTGTGGTAATGTTGCACATTGTTTCATATTTTTGTCAAATTTTCAGAATCCGACATGAACGTGTGATTTCTGCGAATTGCCCATTTGCGAATATTTTATCTTAAGATAATGTCACGGTAGCGGATTGTCTCCCAATATATTGAGTATCACAGAACTGTGTGATCATCGTTATCATGGACAAGGTATGATGAGAATATGGTATCGTGAGGTCCCTTGTAAGGAACGGCAATGTTTCAGATTTAGTCCAGCACCCACACAATCCTTTCTCAGACCAAATGCAGTTGTCTAAATAGTCTAAATGATCCAAAACCAAGAAGTCTTGACCCACTACGATACTCCATAAAATATTAACAACAAAAAATACAGGCTTTTTTGTCAGTGAAGGTCAAAAAGGCAATAGCACACAATTACTTATTATTACGTACAGTGCGTTATTAAAGCTGAGGTCCTAACAATTCAAATAATTTCCTCGTAGCTTTCTCTCTCACGCACATTCACTCCTCCTTCCTCCCCAGGCTCTGTCTGAAACTCTGCTTGGACAGAATTAGTTTGTAGTTTGTAACTATAACTAGCATCCCTGCTTTCAGTCCCAGGTTGAGATGTTATTTGATCGTCCTTCCATGCCAGTTTGTTGCCCTGGTTTCTGCCGCACCTCACAAACAGAACCTGCCCCCACCTGCACCCAATTAGTGCTGAGTCTGAGCTTTCTGTGCCAGTGAACCACAACTTGAACATTTCAATTGATCACAAGGAGGATTTAGTGCCAGGAGATTGAATGCCTGCTTTGAAATACAACCGAAACCTCAGGTGGTTCAGTAGTAAAGTTAATGAGGTTCATGTACCACCTCAGGCAAGATGCACTATCAGTTGCACTAAGGAGTGGCAATGTTTCTCACCTTTACACTGGTCTTGTGCCCTTGATCGTGATCATCAAGTTTCCGTGGCACAGGAAGTCCACATTTGTGTTCTGAATATCCCCTGAGATGACTCTTGGGGCGGGGTCTGTGTGCACAGACCGGCACAGACCAGGGTGCCCCCATATAACATTAATACCTTGTGTTGTATTTTTGCTACTTACCGTAGTGTACGTTCAGTTGTTTTTTTTTGCAGGCAGATCATGGATGTTCTCTGGTAAAATGATTATTTCTCACTCTGTCCCTCACACACACTGCCTCTTGCTGTCCCGCTCCCACACTTTTACTAACGTTTGCTCCCTGCAGCTATGTCCCTGACTGACTCACTCCTTCAATCCCACGTTTATTACTTATTACCTCTCTCTCACACACTCTCGCTCACTCAAAATTAAAATTCAAAGAGCTTTATTGGCATGAATTGAAATGAACAGCTGTTGCCAAAGCAATAATGTTAAGGAACGAAAGCAAAAAGGTGTAAAAGACAGTAAAACAATAATAGGTTTTATATCTATATATGTGTAATGTAAGGTGAATTGAATAGTAATTAGTGTATTGAAATAATATTTTCCAAGATCATTTTATCTACTGCATGAGAAGAGAAAATGGTGTCCTGGATTGCATTGGTTTACTTATTCGTTCCTCCTTGGACCTCCGGTCCAGTTCTTTTGGCCTTCTTTTTATTTCTAAATTGTTGTAGCTAAGTCTGTACTTTTAAGCTATTTGTTTTGATGGGATTTAAAAAAAAACATTTATAATACAAACAATAGCATTTATTATTTGAAAAAAAAATGTATTTTTTCAATTACTGAAATGTAGTATTTTGTACATTTCGTCGATCATTTTGAGTTGTGTTGTTGGTAGACTGAGGGGGGGCCTGAGGGGGCTGTTTGTGAGTGGATGCAGTTGCTGAGGCAAGCTGGTGATATGTGACTGGGATATGTGAGGGTGAAATGTTTGAGATCATTTTAACATGGGAAGGGAATGAAGAATTTCGCGAAGCAAAGCTCTGCATGCTAGATTTGCTGTATTTCGATGTACTTTCAGAATATATATTTTTTTACAGTATTCTAGATTTCGTTTTGCTGTTTCTAGGATGTGCGTCTCATAAAGCGTTTTTCTGATAAACTCTCTTAAACCCCTCTCAAAGCCCTTACGATCGCCTACAAAGTGATGACAGAGCAGGCTCCTTCCTACCTGCACTCACTCCTGAAGGCTTAT
>JAUZST010005994.1:0-68038 GCA_034779995.1 Parotocinclus haroldoi
TGTGTGTGTGTGTGTGTGTGTGTGTGTGTGTGTGTGTGTGTGTGTGTGTGTGTGTGTGTGTGTGTGTGTGTGGTGGTTTTGTTTTGTTTTGTTTTGGCGCTACGCATGTTACCATAATATTTGGTTTTTTGTCTTTTTAGAGTGGGACTGTGGTTCTTGGTGCTGCGGGCCACTTTTTCTCCCTCCTATAAAGTCACTAGGCTATGTCCTGTTGCCATTGGGGGTTTATATAGTTTGTGACCAGATATTGTGTATTTTAGCTTATGATTGAGCCACCTGTTATTTTTTTGAGTACTTTTTGCACTCAAAGTGGTCAAGGAGTAGACCACCCAGGTGTTCTGGTCTGTCCCTTTTGGGAGTGGTAGGCCTATATCTGGTTGAGTAACATTGCTGTATGTGACCTTTGTGGTATGGTTAGTGGTACTTTGTGTGGTGGTGTTGTCTATGGTCAGTATTGTAAGAAATCTGTGGGTTTTGCGACCCTGGATTTCCTACATAGATGTTTGTATCTGAACCTAAATCCCATGCAGTGATTTTATTTTTACATTTACATTTCCAACATTTAGCAGACGCCCTTATCCAGAGCGTCTTACAACTCAGTCTTACAATCCAAGCAGTTGCTCAAGGACCCAACTGTGGCAGCTTGGCAGAGGTGGGATCTGAACCCTACACCTTCTGGTCCAGTACCTTAATCACTAGGCTACCACAGTAAAGCAGTTATTGAATAAGTCTTAAATGTTTTTTTTTTATAATTGATTCAAATAAAGTGTATATTGAGATTTAATATTCCAAATTGTGCAGGTGTATTATTGGCTGGCTTGGACACCCGAGTGAAGTTGAATTGAGTGGCCTAGTTTGGGGTCCCCTATGTTCGAAAGCATGCATTGTTTGTGACACCCATCACACCAGTAAACAGTTCAGAGCATTGCACTTTTAAACCACCCCCATCTCATAAGTTTTACACCCAAAGCAACATACCTATGAACTAAACGTTAATATTTTTTTACTATAATAAATGTGAATCTTTGGGCCAGTTCCAATTTAGTGTTTGAAGCTTTACACAGACCTCTAAGGGTCTTCAGATACAGAACATGTGGGCTAAAAGTTCCAACAACAGCAACTTTTTTATTCAGATTAGAACATAACCACAGACAAACCCACCGCAAATGAAAAGTAGTTAAGGGTCTTGTGCTCAGGTTTCATCAGTGTCAACTTCAAAATCTGAGCTCAATTTTGATTTGTAGTCGAGAGCCATTCATAATTAACCCAACAAATGGTGAGTAGCTAACGGTCCTTTTTTTTTAGGTTTTAGTCGTGTCCAACAAAACGGGCCAACTGAATACCCATTATAACTGAAAAAACGCACACCCAAAAAAAAAAAAAAACCCACATTTCTTTACTAGTCAAAGGAGCAACATTACCTAATATTGGACAGCCAGTGGTTACTGAATACAGTCAGTGTTGTTATAAAGCCAAACATCAGATTTTTTTGTTCCTTTTAAACATTCACATATGTGCATACAAAGTCTTTACTCCCTTGTGGTCCTGGTACATATTTTAAAATGATTTAGTCATATCTGTAAAGACCTGATTTGCTATAATATCATGGTTGTATTTTTAATCTGTAAGAATCAAATCTGCACTGTCAGTTGTTAATGGTTGTTGTTACGCAGAGGCAATAACATGCAGATATGATACTGAAATCTCTCTGATTAACTAAGTATGCTAGTTGACTGTAACAGATGAATGCATCATGGTTGGCTTCCTTTATGCTGTCTCTCCGGCACACCAATGTTCATCACAGGGACATGGGTTTTTCAAACTCCACCAAAGCTGCAGCTGACTAATTACCTGCCATTAAGGTTGAACCATCTCTAAATACATTCCACGTGGACACACTCAGCTGGAAATGTCTGACCTTGTTTGCTTGTTTGTTTTGCTTTATGAATATCTGATGTAGCGAGTTAAAGATGTGCAGTGCTGGTTAGTGTTCAATATGTCGTAATTATATCATGAGGATTAGGGGGAAAAGATGGAGTCTTTTTTTTTTTTTCTTTTTTTTTTTCTTTTTTTTTTTTTGAACAATCATAATTTATGATGGTGTCAGATATGGCTGCTGTAAAACATTGTGTGGTAATTGCTGTCATACAAGTCACAGGTTTTCGCAAGGTGACAACTTTGTGTAGTACTGCCATCTGTGTGTCTGGAGGAGATGTCATTAGCCCACAATTGAGAAATCTCTTATTGTCTGTCATCTTTGAAGATGGTTAACTTGTCTTTAAATAAACACGCGTACATAAAACAGAGATTGAAAAAGTTTGGGAGTCTTTGGTTTAATAAGTTAACATCTGCATGGAACAAGCTGTAACAATTCTGTGAATTTCAGGACATACGTTAGAGTTGATATTGTGAAAATTAACGAAACATTTTGCCAACTTTCACATTATTGGGGCAGGGCCACAGTTGGTCTATGTCAAGTGCCAGAGATTCGGTGCCCTCTGCAAGAGGGCCCTGTAACTCAGGGACCCTCAATGGGGCAACATTCATGGAGACACACACACCACAGACCCAGGCACTTGACCTCTTCTGTTCCAAAGCCTCCTGGTCTGTCAGGTATTGAGCAATTTCACCTTCTGTACCAAATTCCTTTTGGTCTCTCAGATGCCAGACCTGATAAATGGCAAGTTACCTCACCAAACAACAAATGGAACTCAAACCTTACCTCAAAACTTATCAGATATGGGCAAACCTGGACAAAATGGCTAGGTGGTAGAGCACTGGTTTGTAGTGCTGAACCACCCATTTTTTTTTTTTGTCTCAGTGCCTGGGTTACAGGGAGGGTCTTGGAGAGAACTACTGAGATGGTCTGCTTTGTATCCAACCTATGGTGAACCGAGTTGATGTAGGGTTGTGTTGCATTTTGATTTACAGTAGACGGAGGGCAAACCATTTCCCAGGTCTGGTGCCTAGAAGACACCCCCCCCCAAAGTTCCATTACCCATTTAGAGGTAAGGAATGGGTCTGTGGCATGCAATATCCTGAGCAATTAATAAAAAAAATCACATCCAACAGATGATTCATAATCAGAATACTACAGTGATATTTTATTATTTATTGCACAGAAACATAAATAATGGCATTTGCTGAAAAAAAAGAAACTGAGTCCAGCTTCTCACTGAAGAGAAACTGATAAGGTCTCAGCATAATTTAAGAAGGCGTACATATATCAAACCATGCTTCAGTGCATTACAGCATTAGTGATTTTATGAGCAGATATTTTAATGCACTATAACCTGACATTATGAGGTCATAAATTGTGTAAAGCTCATAGGATTTTAAACTGCAATGTCCAGTTTCAGTACAGTATTGTTCAGTTGTCTGTTGTCTATGGAATAGCTTTTTTTCCTGTGTGCATTCTTATAACGAACATGGTGGTATACTGATGCATTTATTGTTTTAATGGGTATGCCAGCAAAGGTCTGACATTGCATTCATTGGCTACTTTTCTCACAGTTTCCTGTGCATCTGTAGTCCTATTGCTATGTTCAGCTCAGTAATGCTCATCTGTGTGTACATCTTTTCACTTTTGTATGTGTGTGTGTACCTGGAGCGACGCATTGAGGCATGCCACCGGGTGTGAGATTGCAGTGCCACCTATGCGCCCTCCTCTGACTGCTGGCCGGCCACTGGAACAGCGGCCCCTTGTCTGCTGACAGTGATTTATGGGTAATTTAAAAAGTCGTTCTTTTCAAAGCAGCTGGCTGCTGAGAGGGCATCCATCTGTAGCTCGTTCCCCTGCGGTTAAGAAAAAAACTAATTTAAATTTACCTTACAGATCAAGGCAAATCAGGTCTGCATTAAATTGGCTGCATCCTTCCTGTGTTGAATCAGTGTATCTTCACAAACAACCCACCTGCACAGCGCAGCTTAACAAGTGCACCGATAAATAAAGAATACATAATAATAATAGGGTGAACTATTTTAGATGAAGCTGGAGGAATCAATATTACATACTTTGTCACAAGCCCATTTTCAAGGTTCCAATTAGGAAACAAAATGCATTTCTGCTTCAGTGTGTAAATTCCTCTATATATTTAGTTTGCCGTCTTCTACTATGGAGCCATGTTTGCTCACAGAAGTCTGTACTAGTCTTTGTAATGTCTGTGTGGAGAACACTTTCTCAGAAGTTTCTCCCTACACGACAAAAGTTTTCAGCAGTCAGTTCTTTCTTTTTTAAGGGTCATATGAGATGGGCCAGCTTCATATCTACTGGACAAGCAACAAGCTCAACCTGAATTACATTTACTGGCCATGGGTTTTCAAACTGCTTGAGCAGAGATGGATTTTAAATGGCAATAGACAATAAATGGGCAATAGAATGGCATATTGTTTAAAAAAAATGAGAAATGGACTTGTATCAAATATACAAGTGAGCCAAAAGTGAGACCACTAGGGATTTTTGTGCAAATTTAAGTGTTTTTTTAACATATTATACAATCAGCATAATTGTGTGAAAATGTGAATCAAAGTATAAAATGAAGAACTAACGTGAAAAGTCAAAAACTAACTTGACACATTTCGTAATTTATTAGCATCTAAAGCTGGTTGCACAGATTAAATCATCTGATAACATCAGGTGTATCAATATGGTAGATATGTAAAAATAGAGTGCATAGTGAGTATTTAAAACTCCTTCCACTGCTGTCTGGATTCATTTATACCAGTTCACCAAACAAACACAGTACCACCACATTAGTGTCACTACAATGCTAAGAATGAACCACCGCCCAAATAGGATCTGATCTTTGAGGAGTAATGTACTAACAAAGTATGCTGAAAAATAGATGGACTACAAGCAGAGAAAATGAACAATAAGTGTAAATAACATGTATATTGTCTATAATTTATGAGAAACCTCATTTGTGTCTAGATCAATGTTTTATGTTTTGGCGTTTGAATGGTTTGGATGTCTGTGCTCTTATTAGTAAAATTAAAATTAGTAACATACCAACTACTGGACATTTACTTAAGACATCCAAGTAGAAGTCCGTAACCCCTTCACCCCTATAAATGTCACTTGCTACTCAATCATGATAATCGAGTTTGCATCTCATTTGTGTAAATCAAACAACTTTTTGACCTTTCATGTGCTTTTCTGATCATGTTTAATGAAATTATGTCAAATGCTTATTTTTAATAGCTTTATATTAATTTAGAAATATCCCCTAATATGTGATCAGTTTGATTGATCTATTGTAATATAAAGAATTTGAAAATGAGAAAGGATAGGTACAATAAAAAGATGTTCCTGACAAAACTTTTATGCAGCACATAAGTTTTAATGACTAATAGAACCTCCCAGTCTCTAAATTAGATCAGGACTCTCACTTAGGATTTCTTGCCACTCCAATTATGTTAAAAATGAAACAAGAATAATCATGTATACACGTTATTCTTGCATTGCAGAACTTGCAGTACGCCTAACAGCAGCTTGAAAATAATCAAAATTTATTACAAAACATCAAAGAAGTCAAATTAACTTTTCATAAAGTAGAATCTAAAGAAATAAAATTGCTGCAGATGCTCAGTTGGCGCAGAGGCATTTTGCTGGCCTACCACGGTTGTGACACTTACATTTAGTCATTTGGCAGACACTGTTACCAAAGCGACTTGCAAAACACATGACAGAATAAGACACTGATTTTTTCCAATAATATGTGTTTATTACCTGTTAGAAGATCCACGGTTTGATGCCAATGGCCCAGAACGATCCATAACATAAGGGCTTAAAGAACACAAACCAAGTTATGGTAGCACAAAAGTGCAGAGAATTGCAAAGATATTATCATAGGATTTGTGTATATACAGTACAGTGACTCTAGACTTCTGCATAAGGAAGCCAGACATTGGTGTGAGAAGCTATACTGTTCACAAAATTTGGAGGATACTTAAAAATGAAATCTCCTGTAATTAAATATCCACCAATTTTTCTGAGCAGTGCATGTCTAACTCTAGGGCAATGGTACATGAAGGCAGACCAGAAAACAAGACAATGTAGTCATTGCAATTAAGTCTGGAAATAGAGAGCCTATATGAGGATGTAAGTGGTTTCTCTGGAGAGAAAATCATTTATTCTTCCAATGCTGTGCAAAAGAAATCTGCAAGATCTGGAGGTTGAAGCAACATTGTCAGAATATAGAGGTTGTTCAAAATCCCATCAAGATCCTTTGCTGTGTGAGCTGCATGGGACCATCTTTGCTGATCAGGAGGACTAGAGTTGGGGACTTATTCAACAGCGACCTGGGGGAAGGAAACGGAGAAAGAAATCAGTGTGTGTCCCACAATGCCACCCGTGCATTTACATTAACGACATTTTGCAGATTGCCTTAAACAGGGCGATTTACAATTGATAAGGTCTTACAATTAAGCGTTAAGGGCCTTGGTCATGAATGGAAGAGGGGAAGTGTGTCATAGATTGGCTTTGAATTCTGCACCATAGTCCAGTACCTTAAGCTAGGCTGCCACAGTATATGTGTGCTTTGTGGGAAAGGTGCTGAACGACAGCCTTTTACCAAACCTTTGAAAAGGTATTATTGCACTAAACCATGAATGTAAAATGAATAGAAACAAGCCTCTTCAGATTCTTGTTAAATCTTACATGTTTTAATGAGCCAGTTACAAAGTCAATAAAGTAATATTGGAATGGTTCCCAAACATTATGTCAAATTTGTGTGTTTTTTTTAAATAGGTTTTAAAATGCATTCCCCCATCACTTATGTACACCTCATAGTCTGCACTCATTGTCCAATTTGTCAGTTCCACTTCATATAAAAGCAGTTCTACAATTACAGACTAGTCCATCTATTCCCTGACATACTGTGTTGGTAAACTACACTGTTCTCTAATAATCATGACCCACAGATCAGGAACTACACTATTCACAAAAATTGGGGAATATTTCAATATGATTTGTGAGTACAGTCGAATCAGAGTTAATAGGACCAGCCACTTATCCGGACCGAATCAAATCCTATTATATACATGTAATGCCATTTACTTATTTGGACGAAAATTCTGTTTAATTGGACCAAACTGTATGAGAGCGAATAAGAAAAAGTAATATACCATCTTAGTAAGAACATGCTGAGTATCTATACATTGTGCTGTAGATCGTTTCTAAAAACTTGTTTGCAAATGTATTTTTCAATGAACAAAGTTAGTAAGCAACAGTAGTTCTTGTTTGTACGTTCGCTATACGTGTATATTGCACAAAGATTGAATATACATTTAATGTTACATAAATTATACCTCGTCCCGTCTTGTAACATGGGGTATGTTCGTTTAATCGGATCAGCTGGTTATTAAGACCAAAACAATCGCATCCCGATGTGGCCCAATTAACCGGATTCTACTGTATATTATTTGGGTAGTGGATTATTCTCAGCACTGACACTGATGTGGTGGTAGTAGGGGTGTTAGTGAGTGGTGTGGATAGAGATTTTTTTTTTTAACACCTCAATGTCAAATGGTGAACATAGCCCACCAACCAATATGTCCAACCACCAAAATCCTGTGAACATTGAAGTATTAGAAGATAAACTGTGCAACAACACAGTGAGCACAGTGTTACTCTCCAACCACAGGTATTTACAGTAATCATTTTGAACCATTATAAAGCAATCTGTGCTATTTAAAGCAGCCTGTAGAAATCAGTGTTTAGCTATGGTAATTACAGCTAGTCCTTACGATGGGGGAATAAAACTCTAAAAATAGAAACGCATGAGTGTATGCAGGGGTGCATAATTTTAAAATAACACCCGTTACAAAGTTCTGTTTTTCAAATTGTAAAATCACTGGATGAGAGCAAAACGCCCAACAACCGAAATAAAACACAATTATGAGCATCAATTTTAATATCATCATATGAACAACTGAAAGGTCAGGGCCCTCGCTATTCAGCCACCAGGAACAAACAGCAAAGGCCTTTGCATGCATCAAATCTGAACCAGAAATAAACTGCTTTTTCACTTAAAATGTCAAATGTTCTTGCCAGTACTATAACGTTAGGTGGGGAGATTAAACAAGAAGCAGTGCGAGTCATTGAAATAAAAAAAAAAAGTACAATGACTGATTAAATAATTAATTCCCCAAAACTATGCAGAGTTCACCAATGATTTAACTAACAGTTTATACGTGTACCACTTTTCTTGTTAACGTTAGGCATCCACTACAAAAGTCCCCTTTTCCACTTGGCGGCAGCAGCAACACAAATGGTGTCTAGGCATGTGAGGATTAGTACTGACAATGTCATGATACTTTTATTATGGTGAAAAAAAGCAGAAATGAATGCTCAATTACCAAATCTAAAGAAACATCCTAATGAGATTGTAATAAAATTGTTGTTACTGGAATGCGATAACGGAAGTTTAGGTTACTTTATAGGTTAAAATTTAAAGAAATAGATTAATAGATACATTTTTTGTTTTGCATTTTGCAAACGTAAACGTTTCATTTAAACAGAACTTATAGGACATATGCTAAGACTAATCTCTTTACTGTCTGATTAAATCTAAAATATAACTGGTGAAATATCTCTTCAGCTGGATTTGGTTAATTGTAAAACATTTATGGGATTTGCTCACAGAATAAAGGGGGACTTACAAGTACTGCCTTAAATTATTCAGTCTTGTTGAATGAATGAGAATGGGGTCTCCTAGATTTAGGTTCCTCATCTCAAAACTCTCCATTGGCATTGTCACCACTGGATTGTGCATTTAGAGAAGGCCCTCTTTTTATGGTTTTGGACAATGCGTATTAAAGCAGTACCATACAAATAAATTGTTTAGCAAAATGGTCTTGTTAAATAGTTTTATAAATAAAGATAAATGCATTACATAAACTGAACTGGGATTTTGAAGATTCGCACAACAGTTTTCTTAAAAATATTAATATTTATTAGATTCTTGCATTGCAATCCTCACAAAATGTAGATCAGCAGCTATCCTGATTTGGTAACCAGATCAGACACCTTAGTAACCGGATCAGACATGAGCTTTGTCAAAGCACAGGGTTGCTCATTTAGACTTGGCTTCCCTAAAAATGATTTAAGACAAACACATATTGTTAAGAGTGCTACTCAAATGGGCTCAATTGAAACACAAAAGGTTTCCAGCTAAATTGTTATAAACATTAGGTTATACTTTTATACCATATTATAATGAAAATGTCTGTGTTCAGTGGTCACAGAAAATGAGGGGAGAAAAGGGGAGTGCAAAGGCTGCAGAATTAAACTGCAATGGCATAGAAATCTATATGGAGATGTTACTGCAGCCTGTTATAGCTTTACAACGGTGTGGTCCGAAGTGTTTACAGCATCTGAACTGTAGCACAGATGTATCTCATGTAAAGTGAATTAATAAAAACACACTCGTACCCATGTATATAACGTGGATATTAGTTCTTTTTTTTTTTTTTAGCATATCAAGGGTGCACTGGGTGCTCCATAACACAAATCATAGTAGTTTCAATATAGATAAAACAAACCCATGTTGTAATAGTAATTACAGAATCATAATCTCCGTGAACATTACTGTCAGCTAGCGAGGATATCTACTTCTGTTGGAAAACACTGGATGGCTGTCATGTTCAGCAGTTAATAAAATGATTTTTTCTGGGTGTTTAAGGATGCAGAACTGAATTTCAGCTTCAAATGCAATGACTTCTAGATGCAGCGGACAGACCTTGTTTTTGTTCCCCCTACATTTTAACTCATTAAATTAAATGTTATCTATAGACAGATCAAAGCACTTAGAGGATCTGTCTTAAATTAATAATGTCAGGAAAATCCCTGTACTATCTTCTTAAATATAAAAAATTATATACCACAGTTAACAAAACATTTAGAAATCATCAGTTTAGAAGCAAGTGGATATGTACCAATTTTATATCGTGAAAATACACTGTTCACAAAAATTTGGAAATATTTCATTTTGAATATACTTAAAATGTAAAAATTTCCAGGCAACAGATGTTAACCCGGTCTTTTTCCAGTTCAGTGTTGTGGGAGTTCTGGTGTTTATCCCATTAGTGTGTTTTGGATTGGATGCCAGTCCATTACAGGGCCAACAGAAGTTGCTGTTGCAGTATCAGGAGAGGATACTTCAGTACTTATTTGGGTGGGATTATCAAGGGTACTCCTAAACTTGAGTGAGCGAATGTGTGCACATGTGTGGACTGGTGCAATGTCCAGGGTTGGTTGCCACCATAATGCTACAATGCTCTAAAAAGCATCTAATTTCATTTTTGTCTCTACTATGTTCAAGGCATCTAATCCCAGAGACAGTAAAGCAACATAATGGATCCCATACTATGTTTAACTGTACATAGATTAGACATGTGCACTACTTTTTGTTCCATGAATTAATAAATAACATTTGTATTTTGTTTTGTGCCTCTTGTTCGATTATGTATCAAATATGACTTTCAATAGTCTCCAGGACACTATTTGTTACCTTGCATGTTTAAAGTGATAATGTTCTTGCAGCTGCATGAAGATCATAAGGTTATAAATACCCGTGTGGGATACTGTGGGCTTTGTACATTGAGAAGTGGTACAGTAGTATGACTGTTGTGTGAAAAAAAAAAAAAAAACTGGCATACCGGTGGCCATAGTGTGAAAGAAGTAGCTGAATTTGCAGATGCATTGTCATCATATTTCATAATGTAATGCATGCTTCTATTGTCCAGTGAGTATCTATGTGAAATGAGCTTTACCAGTGCTGACCACAACTGTATAGACATGACAGTTTCACACAGAGGTCATATATGAACTCCATGTCTGCACACTGACCAGAGGGGAAAAAAAAAACTTTTTTTCTCTCCGGTCAGGGTACAGGTATAACTACAGGTAACAGCCGTGGTGTTAGGGCATCTCTTTTTAAACACAGTTGTGTGTATTTTGTGGCAGTTTTTTGTGTATTTTGTGTGCAGATTGTTCATGAGGGAAAATACTGACTTCTAAATACTACACGTGGTTGGTAGCATTGTTGCTTTACAGTGTGAAGGTCATGGGTACATTCCCAGGTGTAGTACTCTGGGTGTACTTTGGGTACTCTGGTTTTCTTCCACAGTCCAAAGACGTGTGTTTAATTGGGACCCCAGTGTGTACAATGTACTGTCATCATGTCTGTGGTTGTTCCTGTCCTACACCCTACTGTCTAGGCACGAACGGTCCCATGGCTGTCCAGGATCAAGCAGAATATCTTATGAATTCTGCTAAAATATTTGCTGTTGATTTTTAAAAAAAAAGAGATGAATGTCATTACACACCAACTTGATCATAGTTTATCTGTTTAGTCAGCTTTATAGGGACTACAAATGTTAAATATATATACTACTCTGTTTGTTCCTGTTAAATACATCCTTTAAAATCAGTTTGTCTTCAAGCTTCATCATGGATTAGCCACTAGTACAGCTGCAGAGCATGCGGACGCTGCCAAGCATGCCTCACCTGCCTGTTGAGCCTGAGCCTGCAGTGCCAGTGTTTATTAATGAAGAAGTGCCAGGTCCTAACTAGTCACGTCTGACTATCTGGATTCAGGATAATGACACTAGACAATTAGCATTGCGAACGTGCCGCAGCAGGTGGGGGGCATGCAAACAGGCGGCATTCCCTGTTGTCTGGCAGCTGATTGAAGAGCAGACGGCCTTCTAATCAGCCAGGAGTGACAGGGCTCCTGAAAGCAATTCTCACGCAGTAATCCTCCCCTCTGTGGACAGCGTGGGAGATAAGTTGGCCAGGTTAATGCACCGTCCTCTCCTCTGCAGCCACCACCTGACAGGGCACTGACAGCTAGACATGGCCACAGCCACTTGTTTATGCTAATGACATGTCACGGCTGGCCAGATAGAGATGTCATGGGTGTGCAAGAGGGAAGGGTACACTTGCATACACACTCCAGAGCACACAAACCCATGATCTGGTGGTGTCCATCATAGAGATACAAGAAAAGAGAACAACACAAAACTAAAGTAATCATGTTCTGGCTTGCCTTGCTAAGCATTATTAGAGAAAGAATATACGCACTTGCTTATTCACTGATAAGACTTGATTATACACCATTTGTACATCCTTAATTAAATCGTTCATACGCTAAAGAGAAACCCTACCGTGTACCTAATAGCTTTGGTTATTTTAAAGGCACAATCTCCAAACGTACAGTCTTAATTTTATGCAACTTTACAACAAATTCCATTACTGGCCACTGGTCTGTGCTGACTTCTTTTTAGAGCGCTGGTTCTCTGTTTGTATCCCACCTCTGGTGAGATGAGAATCCAATTGTTTGAAGTTGAAGGTAGCAACTTAAAAAAAAACATGGGTTTGAAGTCTGAGAGTAGTTTTCAATAGTGTTCCGATCGATTGGTCACCAGTCATTATCGGATGATTTCTATGGCAAAGCATGTGATCGGCGTATGCCTTTCCTTGCCGATCACAAAAACTGATCACCTGTACTTTGCAACTCGCAGAGGCCCTGTGTGCAGTGCTGTGGCCCCACCCCCTTTCCTTTACACTGCGCAGGGGTGCGATCAAAAACGTAACGTCTACCTTGTGGAACTTTTACACGTCCTGTGAGAGTGATGCAAAGTTTGGAAAAAAAAAAATGCCTCACGGGGGAAACACATTAACACAACTAATTCAATACGTCATTCAAAGAAAAACATGACATAGTATGGTGAATTTTAAGCTCATATTTGATTTCATCCGGTCAGATGACCAGTCTTTTTCAGTGGTGAAAGAATAGTTTTGCCTGCAAGTATTTTGTATTGTTTCTTGTGGAAAGCATGTTTTTTGTCCAAGATTAACTTTGTTTCCTTTTTCCAGATTGCGTAGCCAGTAGCACTCATAAAAACCGAAAAATTTTTGTTAAAATTCAGTATTGGTGATTAGCACACATGGGACCCTTACAAAATGATGACTGACCAAATATTATCATGATAATGGTTAATTC
Organism: Parotocinclus haroldoi; assembly: GCA_034779995.1. Lineage (NCBI taxonomy): Eukaryota > Metazoa > Chordata > Actinopteri > Siluriformes > Loricariidae > Parotocinclus > Parotocinclus haroldoi. The sequence continues at coordinate 13,008 of JAUZST010005994.1, forward strand.
TCAAGTAAGCAGTAATGTTTTTAGCTAAAACTATGTGGACATAAACACATTAGTATGCCCCTTCACACTACACAGGTTTCATGCCACAGAAATGGATTTTGGAATACGACTGAGGTTCTGATGATGGACATAAACCTTGGCTCAGAGCTGGCATTCCACTTTATTTCAAAGTTCTCTGATTGATTTGTGGGTGAAAGCTTTGCACAAGGCAGGCAGATTCTCCATCAACTTTGACAATTTATTTGTGGACAACTGTTTTAGTAGGGGGAAAAAAGTTTTCAAACTCACTGAGGTGTTCTGCACATCCCATGCGGCAGCCACTGTTTGATTAGAGATTTCATGCATGTGTGCCTTATATAATAAACCTGCTGGCAGCAAGCAATGCTGAAATAAGAGCACCAATTGGGTATCTACGTACTGTGGGATGTATAGTGTAAATTAACTTTACTCCTGTATTAGAGTATTAGATTGCTGCATTAAAATTTAATCTGTGCAACATGTAGTTCTAATCCAGTAGCCTGTGATATGCAATTTAGTGTTTATATTTAAAATATCTTGCCACCAAGTATCCTTTACAAAATGACATGTATTATCAAATAAAATTGGGCTTCAGATAAAATATGCTTTACTTTTTTTAACCTGAATTTGGCAGAACTTTCTTGCAGGAGACTTACAATTTTTTTAAATGCATTTAAACATATTTTGCCACAAAATAAGGTACTTAATTTTTTAAATATGTGCAGTTACAGTTCTGTTTAAACAGATTTACTTGAACTCTTCATTATTTCAAATGGACTCAGACTCTTAACAGACTTAAGTGATCCTTGTTCCTCAATGCTTGTCCCTCACACAGGTCGACAGTTCAGGAGGTAGATAAGGATGGAGGGCCATTACTCATATTTGCGCACATTGGGAGGAGCTGAAGAGGGTGAGAACTATGAATCAAGGGCGAGCAGCCATCACACAAAGATTGATGAAAAGCCAACGCATGGTTAAGTCTGATTTCATTTACAAGCCCAATTTTACAGGAGGAGGGAAGGACTGCGTGAATGGATGCACATCTGCCGATGGGACAAAACATGGCCCAGGGCTGAATTTCATATAACAAATACATGCAATAAATTGTGGCATGACTACTTTGATGGAATGCAAGTCAGGACCGAATTGATCAGCAATGCAAAAAGCCTTTGAGAGCTCTGGTGAACCTGCATCTTGAGGTCACGTCCTCCTTGTGAGGTCATGTTTACGGCCTGCGGGGATGCATTACATGAATTGGTTATAATGTAGCTTTTTTTTTTAGATCTTAGACATAAACTGTCGAACACTATGCATTAATACGATTTCTCTTATTTGCATTTGTCACAGAGTCAACAGTTGACTTTTTTATGAAATATGAAGAAAAACAAAACACACAACATAAGGTTGCAGAGGTAAACATAAATCACTGGCATAAAAAGCAGAGCACCTTATTTTACATCCCCATATCCTGATTTGGGTTTCTGGGTGGTGAGGGTATGTAAACTACATAAAACAATGTAAGGTTGCACAGACTATACAGCTCTGGCAATGGGGTTGGGACTGAGACCACTGAGACCTCCTGATCACCTGAGCCTAACTTTATTTTTAGTCATAGTTGCAGTAATTTATTGAATAAGGCAAACATTTAATTTAAAGCATACAGTACTGAGAAATGGTAGAATTAAAGAATCAAGAATTTGAAGTGGTCTCAATTTCTAAATGATTTTATATGTTTATTTAGTAATATGAAATATGTTTTTTGTTATTTGTTTATATTTGTTTGCAATTCCAAGTAAGGCAGGAAGCAAGACAATTCTGGCTTTTACATCTATGCCACAGGAGTTGTATTTACTTGTATAACATTGGTGGATGTCTTTGAATATTTAATGAATTTCATTAACACATCTTCAGTCAGTTTCGGCAAAAACACAATAAGAAGAACAGTTTTCTGCAATTGTCCAGATAAATGACATGATTGACTGCATTGATCATTGAATTGCTTTTGCATCAATTATCAGAATTGTACAAATTCTGTCACTGTTATGGTCGGAGGCTTTAAGAGAACAGTGTGAATAGTTCCAGAGACTGCTACAGGAGTATAATGTAAAGGCCTCAATACCTGGAGTTTTCTCCAACCTTTATATCTCCAGGGCCACCCTTGTGAGTATGTGGATGATCCGTTTCAGCCTTTCCACTGTAATTTGATAATAAGGATATTTGCTCAGGATGCCCTCTGCTTGCACAGTGTAATTACCTATTTTTTATATCATGTCCATTATTGGAATTCAATGCCGATAAGAGTGCTCCATTAGAGCTTGTTATTATCACAGCTTGGTTTTTGCAACACTGCCAGTATCATTTTACACACTGTAGACCAGCAAAGTTTACAACCATGCTGGGGCGTAAGTGTTAGAGTCCTATTGCATCAGAACTTGAGCTGCATGCACAAGGCTGTGTTGTTGTGCTGCATTCCAGAATTCCATATTTTGTTTACTTAAGTTGCAATATTAATAATTTGCTACCCTGGAAATGCTGAAATATGACATACTAGCACTGCCTGGATGATACTTGAAGTTCAGTTTGTTTACTATAATATGATGACATGACATACACAGTTTAACTGGTTACTAATTGGTCACTTGATGGATCATCGATCTCTACACATTTCTGTCTTTTATCGATGTGATCCATGAAGTATTTCGGCAGGATAGTGGAGTAGCTTGCCATTGCTTTCTCCACCCCTCCCGTTTTATTTGGGCTTTGCATACACAAGCTAATGACAATCTAGAGACACAAATTAACCTAACACACATGTCTTTGGTCTGTGGGAGGAAACCGGAGTACCCGGGGTAAACCCACACACACACAGGGAGGACATGCAGACTCCAAACAGAAAGGACCCAAGCCGCTTCACCCTGGAATTGAACCCGGGACCTTCTTGTTGTGAGGCAGCAGTTCCACCCACCGAGCCACCGTGCTGCAATGGTAGTAGTAGTAATGGTAATAGTAATAAATGGTACTAAAAATAAAAATTTGTGTATATTTGGTGAGAAATATAATAACTATAAGCTAGGTTAAACATGGTTTTAAATCTGGGTTTAAAAAGACCTATATAGCTTGCATTTGTTATGTCTGTTTTATAGTTAAGGGGCAACATATATTTCACACCAGCTGAACTGTTTTATTCTAGAGATTAAAAGAAGGTTTGACTTGACTGGAACAGAGTACAGTAATGTAGGAGATCAGCAAGATATACCAGAGCTAAACCAGAAAAGATTCTGAAGCAAATGTGGTTCTTAACAGGTATTCTGTATATAACGAAAAGTGACGATTTAACTCTTGTTTAGTTGATGAGACACTTTGCTGACATTTGGTTTTAACATATTTCTGAACTTATTTGATTGCTACTGAAGTCTGAAGCAAGCAATCATTCGGGCACAACATATCAATTACTTTGTTAGTTTTGGGTATTACCATTCCAGCACAAAACAGGTTTTGTACATTGTATATATTAAGAGGCATTTCTCTACTACATAATTATGACTTTAGTAGTTGCGTTCTCTAATATAAACCAAATTTTTCTAGAAAATATTTCTGTTTCTTTGGGAGGGTTACTACAAAAAACCTTTAGAATGGTTTATTTGTAGTAGTGTTTCTAACATCACTGACATTCAATGAGTAAGTGCTTAGAACATGCCATATGGAATAATTTACGGAAAACATTAACAAGGTTTTAGCAATCTTTCTGTTAAACTGAACATATGAAATGTACTGCTCACAGAAACTAGAGGATACTCCAAAATAAAATATCCCATCATGAAAAATACCCTCATTTGTGAGCAGTGTATGTGAAATAAGTGTTATTTGAAAATGTGACAATGTTTAGAACAGGTAAATCAAATGTATAGTAGTTAAATTTAGCTCCATATATACACCCCTCACCACTTATTCTGCAAGAAATCTCTCTAAGGAAAAGTGAGAATGATGGAAATCACATGACTGATAGACGTTACTAATATGCAACTGATAAATCGAAAAGAAAATTGTATTTCCATTTGAGTCATCACACAATCATCCCACTCCACTTGATACAGTTTCATGTGGCTTAAAAACCCCTCTCACATGGTACAGAATGGAGCTAGATGTGCTTGATGCCTGAAAATAGCAGATATTAGTGACGACTGCTACAACATTCCTTCTAGTTGCAATTTCAATGGCAGGGAGGTGTACAAGATGCACCATGATTAGCTGCAGAGATTTAAAGCTACTGAAGGGTCAGGAACTTGCACCAAAAAAAAGCCAAAAACTTTAACCTTTCTGGATTATGTCATTATTAGGCACTAGAAAGTATTTTCCAAAATTAACTTTTAACTTTAAAGTAAGGACATTGACCAATTATCATTCCTTGCACCTCTGACTCCCTTTGAATGTTAAAGATATATCTGCCTGCACTGGAGAACAGGCTGACCATCTGCTTTTTAATACAGCTGTGAAAACTGTGAGAACAAAATGATACAATAATGTCCTGTTAAATTTCTGGTTAGCCTAAATGCAGCACTTTGCTAAATACAATGGTTGTATCATGCCTAAACATTATGGCTTTGTGAAACATACCTCAAACAAATTAACTAATTTTAATTTATGACATGTTCCAAAATATGCAATCACCCAATGTTTGTATTTCTGAATGTTACTTGGCTGAATTTAAACAAAAATAAGAAAACTCCAAGAAGGTAAGCCCACACACAGCATAGTGAAAGCTGTTGATTGTTCCCACCTATGTGTCTAAAGTTTAGTGCAATTATTTATAAACATTTATTCAACAGTTGTAAAAGGAAAACATAGGTAGACCAAGAAAAATGCAGAACAATATGGATTGAAAAAAGAAAATGTACAACAAAACAGAAAAATATGGATCAATATTTTTGACACCACTTAACTTCAGTCATACAAGATTGCTTTGAGAATACTGACTGGGAAGTGTTCAAAGAAGCCGCAGATATTGAGAAGTATACATCTTCTGTCCTGTCTTTTATTCACTTCTGCACATACTTGGTACTGCCAACCAAAATCATGTGTTTCCAAATCAGAAACCGTGGCTGGACAGCACAGTGTGCAGTATGCTGAGTGCCAGAGACACTGCCTATCAAGCAGGTGACGTGCTGCCTTACAACAGTTTCAGAAAAGACCTGAAGAAGGGCATAAGAGACTAAAAAAGGGGAACAAACGGCGCATGAAGGAGCAATTAAACAACAACAATCCTGGCAGTATGTGGAAAGGCATTAAGAACATGGCAGACTACAAATGCAACAATCAGCAGATCAGCTATGACCATTCACTACCTGACACCTTGAATCAGTTCTTCGCACGTTTTGATACACAAGAATGCGGAGTAATGGCCCAGCCCTCCAAACCTGCAGGACCCATATCTTATTCTTTAACACCAAGTTAAATCCACACTGAGGAGGATAGACATTTCCAAGGCTTCGGAGCTGGACAAGGTGTCAGGAAGGGCATTGAAGTCATGTGCGGACCAACTCATCTGTTATTGTACCTGTACCTAAGAAATCAGCAGTAACCTGCCTAAATGACTATTGACTGGCTGCACTGACTCCTGTTGTCACAAAATGCTTTGAGAAACTTATCCTGAAACACAATGGGGGCAGTATTCCACTCAATTTGGACAAACACCAGTTTGCCTATAGGGCAATTCGTTCCACAGAGGATTCCATCTCCATTGCACTCCACACAAGCCTGACTCACTTGGAGCAACCTGTCAGGATGCTGTTCATTGATTATAGCTCTGCGTTTAACACAATAATCCCTCACAAACTGGTGACTAAACTATGCCAGTCTTCTTCACTGTGCTCATGGATCAAAGACTTTTTTTAAAAAAATTTTTTACCAACAGACTACAAACTGTGAGGATAGGGGACCACACTTCATCCACAATCATTTTAAACACTGGAACACTGCAGGGATGTGTGCTTAGTCCAGTCCAAGTCCAAGACTCCACATCTCAGCTGATCTTACCTGGACTCTCACACTTCACACCTCACAAAGAAGGCCCATCAAAGACTTTTTTCTTTTTGAGGAAACTTAAGCAGACTGGACTCCCCTTCTACAAGAGCACAACAGAAAGCATTCTTTGTCTCTGTCTGACTGTATTGTACTCCAGCTGTACATTTCAAGACAGGAAGGACCTGACTAGAGTAGAGGATCATAGGAATTTCACTTCCAGATCTTGACTCAGTGTATGCTGACTGCCTTCAGAATAAAGCCACCAACATTGCTGAAGATCCCACCCACCCAGGATACCATATTTTTGTTCCTCCATCAAGATTGAGATATAGGGCAATTTAAAAACTCGGACTAGCAGGTTGAGGAACAGTTACTTTCCCAGAGCTGTATCATCAATTTCTCCCCCTGCATAACCACACCCATAAGAACTTTATTCAGCATATATTGCACTACTTATTTCTCTCTTTCAACTTTGCACCACCAATAAAGGAGCAGAGGCTAGTCATCATTAAATTGTCATAAATGGCTTTGATGATTAACATGGTTTTAATTAGTGTGTTGTTGGGCTGTAGGCCATTTGAACCAGCATGATGTACAGTTTACTGAACCTGCCAAAAAATTTCAATCATAAAGACGAGCATGTGTTTTTTGAACACTGACACGCCAATCAAACAGCTGTACTAACAAGTTCACCAGATAAATCACCAGACATGAACTAATATGGAAAATGGAACTTTTGTCTTACTAAGTGACCAGCATACCAACATTCAAAACACAATGCATATGGGGTTTTGCTGTTTTTTTCCCTCACTTTCCTTTCATTTTTAGCAGAGAAGGATACAAAGCATTTCTCTGATCATATTTCAGTTAAGCATGTTTGCTTAAGTGCTGCAAGTAGAAATGAAATGGACTCTATTTACACTATGATTACCTCAACAACTTTGAGTTAGTCACACCAGAGCAAGTTAAAGATCAACAGATATAAATAAAACATGGAATAGCAGCAAGCCAGTATTGTATAGTAGTCAAGAAACGAAAGACTTGCTATTATAGAGCAGCCAGCTTAGTCTATCACAACTATTGTTTCTCAGCAAAAGGCAAATAAGGACTTAACTAGAAATGAAAAATGAGCTAAATGTGAAAATTGTTTGCAACCCAAAACAGTTAAAGAACAAAAACTTTGTAAACATAGATCTCAAAGCTATAACAATACAAGTAATTATAAATTAAACTAAATTAAACTAAAAGGAAGCTAATGATTGTGCACAATTGTTTGAAGCAACAGCATTATACATATTTTATCACATATACAACATTATATCTTACAGTTGTTAGCACTGGTAAGCTAGCTTATTTGCTTTTCAAATTACTATTGTAATTTTGCTCATCACAGCTGTAATTTTTGCAAAATAGTGAAATGCATGAAGCACACAAACTAAATGTCTGCTGTTCAATGTAAATTAATTAACTAGCTCAAACAAGAGACTTGTTCCCCCAATTTCTTCAAACAAAAAGTAAGCAAAGGTAAGCTGATTTACTACTATTAATTAAAATAAAATATCTGGTAGACATGTTATGCAAAGAAGGTTACAGTGCAAAGAATGTTTGGACCAACAACAAATCAATCATTGTATTGTATAATTAGTTAGAAGATGATTTTTACCTTTGTGTTCCTACCTGCTGCTCCTGTCAGGTTTGAAGAAAAAAAACGAACAGAACTGCTTAACTGGACTGTCTTTATACTGCCAATTTAAAAGTTGCCATTTAGAACAAAGCTTATAATACATATTTTCTCTTTTAAAGCAAAAATAAATATACATACAATAAATGTGATCCATGTCTGACATTAATTTGCAATTTAAAGCAATTGTATTAGTTAACCTATTAAAAAAAATAATAAAAAATAAAAAATAAAATAAAAAAAAAGATATGCTCCAGTGGGTGGAGTAAGGCCTATAAAATGTGGCCTTCCTGCAGGCTTCTGGAGGTTTGTTAGCAGTTACTGAGCTGTTAACAATGTCAAGCAAGAAGCAGAAAAAATAAGATTGAGGTGTTTGCAGTAATGTTTTGCATTAAATATAAAATTCACACCATTTTATATAAATGTATCAGCATAATTTTAAACCTACCTTTTTACCTATCATGGCGTGGCTAACCATAAATCATGCATTCTTGACTTCAAATCCAGAGGCTGCATTAGTTTCTATGTCTGAGATTAGAGCTACCAGTGCTACGGTTGGACACCATATTGGTTATTGTACCACCCATCATGAGAACAAGGTGTCTGGTGCTAACCTAAACCAGTTTGTAAGGTTGCATTGTATTAAAAATCCAGACACTGATTTAGCAATGTTTCCATTTCCTGACCAGACTACAGTCTACGACAAAGAGTAACCTACATATGAAACTGCATCTTTTTATTTTATTCACAACCCACGTTCTTTTATGTAGATTTAATATGTGAGTAGTATGTAGTGTGCCATTTCGAATACAGCCATGAGCCATGACAAATGAGTCCCCCTAAACTCCATCCCCAACCTTACGCACATACATATTGCAATGGAAATACTGCATGTAGTTCAAGCGCAACTCATTTGCCCTTAAGTAATTGAACATGGACGCAATAAATAAAACTTGTTTTGGAATATTCAGAGAGCATACCTAGCCAAACATCATGAAGATCAAAGGTCAAGTGAAACAGTTTGGGGGCAGACTTGTAGAAACATTCAACCATGGTACTGTTATTAAGATATTCAAACTGTTACACATTCCATAGGACCATTAAATTCATTATTAAGAAATGGAAAGAATACGATACATTGGTGAATATGCTTTGACAAGGCCATCTATCAAAAGTCAGTACCCAATTAAGTAGCGCAATAATCAGAGACGCAACCAAAAGGCTGAAGGTCACACTGAAGGAGTGGGACAAATTTGCAGCTGAAATGGGAAAAGCTGTGCACAAGAAAGCTATTTCACGTGCACATCACAAAGCTAGGGCTTTATGAAAGAGTGACAAGACGAAAGCAGATTAGACCAAACTGTAACTTTCGGAACTTTTTGCAAAGTATGATGCATATTTCTCATCACTTTGAACCACATTCAAGCACTGAAGCATGGTGGTGGCAGCGTGCATGCATACATGTTTATATTACATTGTGGGGACCACTGATCTGACAAAATCTGACTTTTTTTTTACATTGAGAATATTGCATTTTTTTATTTGCTTCAAATTTAAAAAAAAAATCTGTAGCTGTTTGATTTTCCTGTCTCAGAAATGGAACCTTTGGACTTGATCTTGTTTTTTTACGAAAGTGCACTAACATATTTGCCTGTTGTACGTCACATGCAATCAAAAGTGGGGTTTTAATAGGTTTATGCATCTTTTAGTATGGCATTTGGGAAACGGTCTTAGTTATGTCTGCATAAGAGGAAACTGCTTAAAGTATTAATAAAATGGTGTATTGTAGTAAAAATGTATTACTGATTACAATATAGTTCTGGTCTTGGCAAGGTCACATTGCTTGGTCAGATGTGCTGCATTTCATTGTGTATTGAAGTAAAAAACATTTGGGGCTCAGGAACAGATTAATCCTGTTTGTTACTTTTTATGTAGTCATTTGATTTCCTCAGTGTTTCTCAAACCAGTGTTCAAATGGCCTTCTGGAACCAATGAAGCTAAAAATTTCCATGGTTGTATTACTATATCACTTGATCTACTTTTATTGTAAATCAAACACTGTAACAACAGCCAGTCTGATGTTCATTGTAGATGTTTTCTAACATTGATATTTAAATTGCATTAATGATAAAAACTGTAAAATGGATTACCACTAGGTTTAAGACAAGCAATCTTATGCCAGACGTAACTAGAATGGTATTTTACTGAAACATACAATCTATTACAATGACCTTCTTAAAATGATACATGGTTAAGATAAAAAGAGATAATGCTCCCTCAAAATGAGTCTTTCTAGATGAAGACTGTGTACAAAGAATATCTCTGACATCTGTGATTGTAATGCCAAGCGCAGACAATTGAAGCTCGGATTGTTTACACTTTGCTTTGTCTTCATACATTGACTTTAATGGTAGCAGCATAAACGTTGCCCATGACAAAAAATTTCATGGATCAGCAAAAGGAATGAGATCAGCCACCTCACTGTCAGATATATCATGTTTATTCTTTGGGGGATTAAGAGATTGGACAGTTAGGCTTAGAAATATTGTGAGACAATAAATGTTGTTTATCCCAAATTGTCTTCAATACCCTCTGAACAATTACGACACTGATCGAAATCTTTCCTGCTTTGTGGAATAGCAACTGAATTAATATGCTCAATTATTACATATCCTTGTCATGGGTGGTCACATCTCATGATCGTAATCTTACTTGATGTGCCAATACATATAACCTAGAATGAGTTTAACAATTCTGAAGTAGACAACGCAAATTGAACATCTTGGACCAGGTGATCACTCAGAATAAAATTATTGAAATGTTTGCTTGCTCAATGTGTTTCTGTGAGATTAAATATCCATACCCCAGAGGCTTGTCTCTAGCTCAATTGCAGATCAAATGGCAAATGGCTTTAAAGCCAATCTTGAATTTTATGAGATGTTGAGGCGTTGTCTCTTTTCCTTCGTTTTGTAATATTGAAAAGAAAAATGAAACTATTGATTTTCTGTCTGTTTCTTGCTGTTTGGAATATTAAAAGAGACACTAAGGCCTTGCGTGTGGCTCTGTTCCTGATTCCCAGCCACAACTGAAAGCGTAGACAGCTGCCAATAACAGGATCAACTTCTCAACACACAAAATTCAACCTGAGGTTGAAAAAGCCAAAAGAGTTCAAAATACTTTTAATATTAAATAGCACCATTTGTAACTAATTGTAAATCTCTCTTTTTAACAATGCAAGTTTGTGTGCATAAATTCCACAGGCCTGGTTAGTAAAAACATAAGTAATAATAGTCTTAATACCTCTACAAAATCTTTACAAGGCACAATTTCAATACTCTTCTCTCAATGTAAATGCCGTTGATTGGCATGCATGAGGAGAGCCTTGTGCAGCTGAATATGTGATTCCTTGACCTTGGCAGACTGACAGCTGTAACATAATTGATATCATTTTCCTTGCACTAAAATGATTTTTTTATTGGGGGAGGGGGTGTTGTAGGTGCTAATCTACATTTAAATACCCACACTAAAAGTCTTGTATTAAGTGCAAAATGAGAATGTATATAAGAGCTTCTTTCTATGTGGAATGGCCTATATTTTTACAAGGCTGTGCTTTATTTCATACAGATTTTTTTGTTGCCCTGATGATGATGATGAAATGTAGTTTACAGGAAAAAAAATTCCCTAATCAAGAAATAATTGATCCTTTTTATATCTTACTTTTCAGGAAACTTTCATTTATTATTCCACACTAAGGTGTGCATACTGTATGCAGCGAGAACTATTTACTGAAGTCAGGCAATGATTTTAAAAGTAGCTAAAAGCTCATATCTAATGTAATTGCACTGAATAAATAGTTTCAGTCCACTGTGTAACAGTGTGACAAACTTGACTGTACGAGGACCCAAACTTATTTTGCCCCCACGGACAGTGAGGATAATGGCACGAGAGGCAAACAAAACACTGTGGATACCTGCTGGAGAGTAAGATAAAAGTAGTAAAAGTAGCATCTTGGGTTCACCAAGTCTCCCGTGCCAGCAAATTATTTGAAAGTCTCGGATAAAGGTGCCATGTTACCTCTTGTCACAGATGTGCCTAAAAATAAGCCTTTTAAATATTAAATAAATTATGGTATTCTTCCATGGATGAGGGAAAAAAAAGAACAAATGAACACAACTTTTTTTTTAAAATTGCAATAATGTTGTTAATGCTAAATTAACTTCCTTTGTTAGTTTAATCAATGCAGTTACTTTGGTGTTTTTTCGGAAGGTTATATGGTTATAAATGACTAAAACATAAAGCTATGTGCTATCGTTAACTTGTATTCAGCATGTTTAACTTTATTTTAAATACTTGTTTTTTAAATGCATGTTCCTCCAAAAACTAAAAGAAACCGGCTCTCACAACCTTCTGAAACTGATGCATGTAGTGAATTTGCATGCCCCAGTGAAGTGGGTCTGATGATGCACCTGATGCCCACTGTTACATATGGTAAAGGGTCTGTAATGTGTTGCTGCTTTGAAATTCGTTGGCATCAAAGACTCCATGAAATACAAGGACAGTTTAAAAAAAGCATAAATACAAAAATGAAGGATTAATCAATGGCTCTTCCAGCAGAAGAACCTCAAATCAACACAGAGATTTGTTTAAGATTCTGCCACAACCACCTCAATTCAACTCATGGGTTTACTAAATAGGAGAATGCACAAGAGAAGGTTTAGAACCTGGAAAGTTCTGGAGATGTTCAATAAAATGGAATGGTCTCGAATTCCCCACTCTATTTTCCAAGCTTACACTATAACACAGGGAAATAGGAGGGTGGTTCAAATGGAGAGGCAAAGGGAGGTTGTACATAGTATTAAATGCAGTACTGGTTTTCCTTCAGACTACGTTTATGGAAATGTACTTAATTTTGTGAGAGAGAGAAAGTGAGAGAAGAGCATGCGGGAAGGAGCGAGAAGAAGCGAGCGGGAGAGGGCGGGAGAGGGAGAGCGGGCGAGAGGGAGAGCGGGCGGGAGGGGGAGCGAGCGGGAGCGAGAGAGATTTAGCTTTTATTCTCACCCCTTACCAGGGGTGCCAATAATTGTGGAGAGTGCATACTATATGTAGAGACACTGGAAAGATGATCCTGCAACATTTTATACAGAAGCACATTCGGATTAGATTAGAATTTAAACTCCTAAAGCTAATTCAGTCTCTAAGCACCTGCTACTTTCTTTAGGTAAAATAACTCTCAGTACATTGACAGATAACTTGGCCACCTTTTTTTTAAATTTATTTATTTATTTTTTTAAAGCAGAATGGCTACCGGTACTTCAGCTGCTTAAAATCAAACATGGCTCCATGCAATCTCCATATGCAAACACCAGCAGTCAGGAGTGCATTATGGGCCCTGGGGCTGCAACATCTTCCACCTCTATTCCCATAACTGACAAAGGCACTTCATGACTGAAATGCTAACATCTAAATGTACTACCAAGAATCAGACTGCATGTCTGCAGAGAAGCTCACATTTATTGAGTAAAAGTTTGTAGTTGCACTTTCATAAACTCTGTCCTGGAAATGATGGAACATTGTAAATTGATCAAATCACCAGGTGCTTATGGAACAGTTACAAACGGTTACCTACTTCAAATCCCCGATAAGATATACACATCATGTTCTTGTTATTTAAATTACTGCAGTCCATTGTAAGGGCTGTAATGTCTAATTCTTTGAAATTACATAGTGGCCTAATAATTGCCTTTATTGCCATATCCTGTAGATTATGTGGGAGGGCGGTCAGCTGTGCTGACAATTTCACTTTATTTTCACAATTTCAATTTCACTATATTCATAATATTTCATAATGTTGTTTTTCTCAGTGAGTGATTCCACTGCAAACGGATCAAATGACAGATATTGGGGGGTCTGACCCTCTGAATTAAGACTTTGACCCCTTGAAAATGAATGTAAATATTAGAATATATTTTTCATACATACACCTGGAATATTTTTTAATATGATTTCAGACAACCCTTATGTGGACCATACCATTTCTTGACTAGACTTGGTTGGTTGCCTCAATCCCATCATTGGTCAGAGCTTCAATAAGGTTGCTATTGAAGCCAAAGACCCTCTGTTAAAATAAGTAGTTAGTTCTTGTTTAATATACACTTTTTTTATTCTATCACCTTTTCAGTTTATGAATTAGGTTGTGCCACCTGCACATTGATGAATTTGCTTGAAGTTGGCGTTTAGCTGACTAACTTTATCTGATAGTCTGCCTTTCAGTTCCAGAGTTGACTTGGTATTTCATTAGTGATATAAATTGTTATATACTGTATTATCTAATGTCAGTTAGAGCTGGTGCTCAACCATGAGCTGTGGGGTAGTGTAGGATTTGTTTTGCTTTGACAGCAATATAGAATTTATTTTATTCTAATAGTGGTGCTGTGTTGGTGTAGTTTTGCCTTTTAAGATATTAGATTCTTCCTTCGTGTCAGGAATTTGGGGACATTTATCTGGTTGGGTAGGTGAATAATATAAATCCTTGTGTGATGAAGGCTGAGGAATTATGTTAGTTCAAATCTATGACTAATTTAACCTCTTTCGATTTCAACGTGAACAAGAAGAAAGAAGGAGATACATTAATGCACTTTTTTAAAATTATTTATTTTATAAAATTTTTAATTTTAACAGGCATAGGGCTGCATCATCCACATACAGTAGACATAATGTTAAACAACTAATATACTGTAAGTTTTTCAGCTTCAGTTGACTGGAGCATGTGTCTGTTCTATACATGTTTTTGTTTACATCCTGGAAAAAAGTTGACCCACCTAAACTTGTCAGTTTATAATTTATACTCTGGAAGTCTGAACAGACATGTTGGGGATTTGTGAGTAAAGCAACTCTATTTTGCTAACACTATTTTGCCAAATGTTATGTGCGAGATGGCTATTTTCTGAGGTTGTTTTTTCCCTGGTTCTGCAAAGAAATTAGATTGCTTTGCATAAAGTTGCTCAGAATTGTGTGCTTCTGTAGGCTTTTTGTAGGATGATTAGTAACTTTAGTTTGGATATTGAGTTGTACTGTATGTATGGTGCTTCCAAAATTGTTTGCACCATAAATGGTAAGTATCCTCTGCAAGTAAATGATTAAATGATGAAAAATGACTGCTATTGCTCTTCAGTTTCTCACTGCTTTTAGAATGCTGTGCTGCAGAATGAACAATGCCTGTGAAAATAACAGGAAAAAGCAGAGTATGAGAGTACCAGCAATATAATAAAAGAAATAATAACCTGGACTTTGGCTGGAGGTCACTTTAAAATCTCCCCAAGCAATTGTTCCAAGCTTTGTCCTTTTCTCTAAAAACACCCATGAGATGAGCAGCACAAATGTTACAGTGTTAAGGCGGCAAGTATTAATGGTGACTTGGCTAAACGAAACCATATTCTCAGGGTTAAAACCTCCCGGAGTGACCATGGAATTCAATGTTTCAGGACTATAATGTGACTCTCAACCTTACATCTCTACGCAATCTATACAAGTCCTCCTCAAGGAGAGGCCATCCACAAATGCCACCTGTTCAAGTGATTTTTAAGTTCTGTCAATTGCCCTTGCAACTTTCTCATGCTTTCTGTCTCCAATTCCCAAGTAGTCTGCTTTGTACACTTTGTAAATAGTTTCCCCTCAGCAATAGCTCCTACATGGGCTAGTCGTTGTGCTTTTCATTAAGGCAGGTTTATTGGGAAAGTTTCTTTTGAGGATGTCATTGGTATTTGAGTATGTTCTGAGCTTGTATACAACACTGTGCATTTAGGACACAGCAAGGTATTAACTTTTGGTTTTACACTGAGATCTCCCATTATGCGATGTAAAGACAATCAGCTTAAATCAATTTCCAAATAAACCATTCAATTAAGCTTCGTGCGTGGAATGATACTTTTTCCATGTTATTTTAAAATTAGTACTTGGACCAGTTTTCAGAGGAATTCTTCTTCTTTAGTATAAGATATATGAACTTGTTGATGGAGTTATGTGCAACAGTATTGCTAAACCTACTGAAACTGCATCATATATTAACAAAGCCAATTATTTGATAGCTTTTACTGGTCTATTATGCCTAAAGTTCTTGCTTATTGTTTTTATTGTGAAAACGGCAAGCTGCTGTGTGGAAGCAGGTGTGAATGTTTTGATCATATGTGCGCCTTTTTTTTACAGAAACATGAATGGAATATTTATTCAAGAGCACTTGAATGAAACAAGCTCTTGACCTGAATGTGCTAGCATTTGGTTTTAGACCTATTTGTAACCACCAGAGTGATGAATTTCTTGTACAAATGGAAGTACAAAATATTGTTTAATGACAATTAAATGACAGTGTGTTTACCAGTAAAATAGTGCGTTTCAATAGAGCATATCTATATAATCTTAATGATTTTAGTTTGTTGGACAAATTAGTAACGTTTTATACACTTGGCAAGTAGCACTGACAGCTCAGTTGAAACATCTCTAAACTGCATTATTCGATTTCCTCCCCAAAAAAGTCTAATGACAGAACAAGTAGGTTTGTTGATATTTCTTCTGGTTTGTGATGAAAGGTCAAGATGATTTGTTTCCTGTATTCCTAAGTGCTGTCTGAATTACCCTATATAGTTATCAGTGAAATAATAAACGACTGGACCAATTTAGACATGCCCATAATGTTTTATGTTTATGTTTAAACAATGGTATTTTTTAATTTAAAAAAAACCTATTGCTTGAAAAGCATGAAAAAGATGCATTAAGTCAATTTAATTTATGCAAAGATGAAAAAGTGGCAAAATTGATCAAAAATGATTTTTAGTGCATCCCCACTATAAAGTAAGTCTTTATTTAGTTTTATCTTTAAAATAGTGTACAGCTGACTAGAACCCCTACTGATTTCAGCTTATCTTAAGAGGTGGGCCACTTCTGTCAGACTTCACACTGGTCTTTGCATAACCTTACTCTCACAATAGCCCTCAATGTCATTTAAGGTCTGCTGATGTGTTCACAGCTTCTCTAACTGCTTGTTTATTTTGTGGAGCTTTCACATACCTTAATATAGAGTAATAATCCAATGGTATCCACTGGCACTTTTAAATTCATTCATCCCTTGGGTAAACTTGAACCTCTGCATATTATAAATCCATGTGTAGGTTATTTTTGTTGCATAAGAAAGCAGTAGTTATGGTTCATTAAACTTAATATATTGAAAGTCCTAGTGATACATATGGGACAGTTTTCATGAGGAAAAGAGGATATATTATGTATCTAATTTCCGTCTGGTTGCATCTTTTAACCTGTTTGGTTGAATAGAGAACTTATTTAAACCCCCTGTGTCAAGTGCAATAAATCTTTTTCTTTTATTTAAGTATATCAAAGATTCAATTCAGTGCATCATTCCACAGGCTACAGCCACATTCTGTGTCTTATTGACCAGACTCTGAGGCAGACGATGCATCAAATTACTGTGTAACTGTCCTTCAGGGAAGGATCTAGCCTTGAACATGGCCACACTAGACTTTTTAAGTGTGACACAAGCTCATTAGATCACAGAGGTCGTCCGCCCCTTGCTCATTTAGCGGCTAGGGCACCAATAATGGACACACTGGGCATCATTTGGATGGAGCAGCATGTCAGAGCAGTGCTGGACTCCAATTTGAAAAGTATCTGGAGAATCCAGTGGGAATCTACCTTCAATCTTCTCACTGACCTTCCATGGTCACACATTTTTCAACAAGAAAAGTAGAGTAAGAATAAGAGCTTCTTAATAAACAACTTTGATTACATCAGTTCAGTATGATCACTGATCATGATACTGGTTTAGTGGTTTACTTGTGCTATGTGGATAATGTCACAAAAATGTATATATCTGAGTAATTATAATAAGTACTAGTGCAAACAGGCATGATGACACTGCAGATTTACAATGTTCTCAATGTGGGCTTGCAATTTTGCCTGTCCATGGTGCACCTATTCATGTGTTCAGTGAATTGTGGGATACGATCCGGATCCTGTATTTTCCTGGTCAGGGTTGCACACTTGTACAAGAGCAAGGATAGTTCACAGCCCAGTGCACCTGCACAATGCCAGACTTGGCTGATAGGTGCCCCACAGGTCACTGAGGTCATGGGCTAGAAAATTGCCCAAGCACCACCCAAGCTCATGCATTAATGTTTGCCTTAAATCAACTTGCATTGATGGCTTGAACTGTTTAACTTTTTTTTCTGATCACAAAAAATAGCGAAATATCTAATTAAATATTTCCTAAATATTGTGAGCAGTGTATTTAGACTGAGCAGACACTTCCACTTGTTTGTTAGTTCTATTTACAGTTGCATCAGCATCAAGAACTATATACTCAACTGACACATTAGTCTATATTAACACACTAGTCATGGGTACAATAGTCACCAGTAGTCACCACAATAGTCACCAGTTCAGAGTGACCTGTAAGCCTAATGCATGCCTTTTGAATGTGGGAAGAAACTTGAGGACCCAGAGCAAACCCACAGAGTCCAGGGTCTCTCTGGCCTGTAAGGTAACCACTCTAACCACATGCACCTCTGTGCCACTTGAACATTTAATTAACCTTATTAGGCAAACCCCATACATCAAAACTACACAAATAAATAGATAGATAGATCTATCACTTTATTAATGCCATAGGAAATTTCATATGATTACAGCAGCTTAGATACAGGAAGTATAAGTAATAAGTAAATTATTTGTAGAAAATAACAGTATATAGACAGCCATGAAAGGGACTGGAGAAATGGAAAATAAGATGTGAATATGTATGTATATCTATTATGATCACTAACATGAAACACAAGTATAACCAAAGATGCCTATATTAATTATCTGTAATGATAATGCCTACTCCTCACACACTATGAAGGGAACGGAATTCTAGTAGAATTACTTTTTTTTAGGTAGGACACTGACTCGGTTAGTAGCTGTTTTATACACTTTACATTTGTGTAATCTACATCTGAAGAGATTAATAGCTTAGTGTGCTCCAGCAGCCCTAAAATAATTACTCATGTTCACTTTATAAAGGCCCCTTATGCTGACAGCTCTCATTTTTCCGTTTTCTGAATGTTTGGCCTTCAAATAAATGAGCTTCAGTGTGGGGCATTATGCATCTTTCATGTATTTGCTCAAGAGACATTTGTTCAGTGGAACTGCAGCTCAAGTTGTATCACTCTTGGCACCTGTGATTGATTTTCTCTTGTGTGGCTTTGAAGCAAAGCTGATGGCTTTTTCTACTGACCAAATGCAAGAAACAGATTCACAAGACTGCCATGATCTTGATGTCATGTTGAATTTTATTTTTAGTATTTCTCAAGGCAAACTAAAGCATGTCTTTCAGGTTCCATAACCAGAAACTGAGTGTATCACCACATGGCATCCCTGATCAGATGGAAAAATTATTTCATTTTAACAGTAGTAAATATGTGAAAGAATTTTATATACATACACAGTAAAAAGTAAAAATAAAAAAATGTTTCAGATACAGATTAAGGTTATATGCAATTTCATGTTTAAATGTAAGACTGTGTGAAAGTACGAATGAAGCCTCCAGAGCAGAAAGAGACAAAATAATTTAAAATGTTAACCTGTTTGTGTTGTAGTATGCTATCTAATTAAATTGGGTATTGTGCTAACTGTGCTAAATGAAATCAGCAACCCGCTGGACTCTAGCCCCTTACTTTTCCACCCTGGTGTTCCGGTTCATTTATTAGTAATTTGATAGCAGCATTTAGTACACACATAATACTGCAATTAAAAGCTGATCTACTGCTAAGAATGTGCCTATCTACATGAAACACAATGCTAAAATAACATATAACAGAATAAAAAAGAACCTGGTGTACAAAAAGTGAAATTCATGCTGAGTTGATGAGGATACCATGCCACGCCCACCTATACCACCAGCCGAGGAGGCTGCTGATGCTAAAATGAATACCGCTATAGTAATAACAACTGCATTTTCCCAGTGCTCTTAATGACATTAAAGAATATAATAAATCTAAGCTTGACTGTTAGGTGGTTAGAACTGTTTTTAACAGTTTAAATGCACAATATTTTGAGTTAAAGATTTACTTCAGTCATTATGTAAAAATTTAGAACATTTACTACAAGAACTATGTATAACTCAAGATTGTTCCTATAGCAGATAATCAACTACTTATTTAATGTAGAAGTCATTTTGTAATACATTATCATTTATTAGTATTACCTCTAGGCAACTGCTGATATTTGTATATATCTGTACGCAGTACAGATCCAGTACACTTGGTTCATTGGTCCGGTACATTTTTCTCATTATCAAAGTATTTCTGTGGGCTTTATGTTTAGGTTTGAGTCTACTATTAAGGAGGTTATCAGTTAATTTAAGGTCGCACGGTCCGCACCAGCGGTCTTATGTAAGCCTCTTAAGCACTGTTCTGTGCACATAGTCATTCTTGTGTAGAGTTCTTAAAGGTTTCTCAATTAGCAACATTTCTGGTGGTAATGTCTTTTTCTAAACTGTCACGTATGAGAGATGCAGTTTCATTTTGAGTGATTCTGATCTTGGCCTATTCAGATTATTTTTCTGTTCAGGAACTATAAATGACAGCATGCAGAAATGTTGGTTTTGCTAAAGAAAGATCACAGTAGCAGCTCAAGTCTTGTATTTGGCTCTGCAATCACAGCAGAGTTCCAAATTTCACATGTTCATGGAGATGATGCTATTCTAAATGTCTTGTGAAATTAATTTTTAGTATAGTTTTTTGGAGTTGTTTCACTGCAGCTTACCTTTGTCGTGCATATTGCAAATATCACTCACTTGCTGTCAAAAGCTTAAAAACTCGAATGCTGGCTTTAACAGAAATAACACTATCATGCCTCCCTAATTAGTACTGCGACTATTTAGGGTACTATTAGCACAACTGAAATCTAACACAGCAAGTGTCAGTACCAATTTGACTCATACAATTTCACAGATTAAAGTAGAATTGAATTGTGAATTAATGAGCTGCTGTATTTGTGCTGCTGCCATGCACTGATAAAGTGCCACTAAATGTGACTAGAACAGGATCTAGTATATGAGACTGACTGACCAATTACCGACTGAGTCTGGTCAATCCAAGCAATCGAATCGTGAATGATATATGCATATGCATTTATAAATACCTGCCTTTATTTTATTGTTGGTTAAGCTGGACTAAAAAGCACCCTTCGTTTGGTGATGCTATTGATTAACGTTTCGTGATATACAAACCCAGGATACTACAGCAAAGAAGCAGCACAACACAATTCAGAGGAATGGAAAAACTCAGTTTTAAGGATAGGGAAAAAAAACATTGTGCTAAATGTATTACAGTTTACAAAAAGTTTGTGATATAATTTAAATAATAGTTTAAGGATTATTTGCATAGGGATTTGAAGCAAAATGAGCTTGAGACAGGGATGAGGCAAGACCAGGGGCTTCATTTACAACACACTGGGTGTATTCCAGCATCAATTTGTGTGTACAAAGAAATGGGAAACCATTCCTCGTTCTACACACACATGCATCAACACTGAGTAAATAAAGAGGCCACTGACTGCATCATCTCTGACTCAAGTACATTTTGTTTACTATTCCAACTTTATAAAGCTCATCTTTATGGTCATCTCCCACAAATATTCATATATGGTCATTGCAAATTA
Source organism: Parotocinclus haroldoi (assembly GCA_034779995.1). NCBI lineage: Eukaryota > Metazoa > Chordata > Actinopteri > Siluriformes > Loricariidae > Parotocinclus > Parotocinclus haroldoi. The sequence goes on from JAUZST010005994.1 coordinate 34,435, forward strand.
TCTTATGCATATGTAAATGTAATTGTTGAGGGTGTCTCCCGATTTTCAGTCAAGTAAATTATTTGTGCTTCAGTAGTGTCAGAATCTACTAACACAAGATTTATTTAGTGGAAATTAATATTAGTAGTTAGTGCTTTAGATCTAAGCCACCATTTAGATACATTTTTATTGTATTGGGTGATTATAATTAAAGTAACCTAAAATCACACTTTTGTACTGTGGTGAATAAATGATAAGGAACTTAGTTATCTTATTTCACAAAACACCCAGTCAAAATAGAAGTACTTATTTTATTCAAAACTAATTTTATTATATAAATGTGTGATGTGTTGGTGATGACTATGTTCTATCTGCAAGAATGTTTGAAGCTGGTCTGTTTGTTGTATAATATATATATAGATGAATCATCACAACTAATTATGCTAAAGAAATAATTTGTTTGGACAAAATAATCTTGGATCTGAAAACTTACACAAGTTTCAAATTTTACTAGCTTTGAACAATTGTGGTTATGTCCTGCTTAGGTTTGGACACTATATCATTGCAGTGCATGACGGAGGCTACCTCCTAACTCGATTATATCTTATTGCAATCCCCAACCCATGTAGCCCAGAGGAGTAGCACTACAATAAAGCACACTTTGTCTCACTCTCACTCTTCTACCATTCAGTTCAAATCCAAACCGGAACCATATCATCACGTAGATATCCAAGACCCTTTGTTTTGGATTTAAGTCTTGGATTCTAGAAAGATTTTGTGTTCTGGCTCTTTGGTTGGTGTGGCCTTATATTGTGCTGTGGAGAACATTAAGTGTAAGCCTAGTTATAGATCTGTAAACGGGCAGTTGTGTAACAATTATTTGCATCTTGTAATTATTGCTTGTATTCACAAAATGGTTTAATACTTTGATCGAGGATAAGATGTTACCAATTCCTGCAATCTAACATGGTGCATAAGGCTCTGTGCATGAGCCAAACTTCTATAAATGTGTGGGATTTTATACCAAGTATTTATTTATAATACCCCATGGAAAGTTGTGTAGTACAATACTGATGATGACTAGTATACTAGTATGAATAAATGAGGTGTTTTTGTGAGGTTTGAAATGAGGCTACAGGTTACAGTTCTAATCAGCTGCTGTTTATTACTTATTTACTAGCCAAATCTATTTTAACTAGTACATTGGTAATTAGCTGCACACAGCAAATGAATCGTTTTTATATCCATCCAAATTAGCAAGTGAAATAATCATAGAATTTCATCCCTCAAAACTTCTAAAAGGACAGCCTTTGGACCTTGGTTGAATGTCTAATTTTGTTTGCAGAGAGTAAACATGTTGAAATGTTGAACTCAATTGGATGATTTTATGAAATACATTTTCTTCAAGTAGCTCGTAATTAGCCTAACACTTGACAGGCAGAGCAGTACACCAAGTTCTAGTCAGAAACCGCATCTTTTTAAATATGTCACAGCCTAATGATAAAACTAAAGGAAAAGTAATGGGTAAGTTCAGTTTAAAGTGGTAATTGAAAGTTTGTGAACTTTTCTGAATTTTCTACATATTTATTTATTTATTTATTTATTTATTTATTTATTTATTTATTTAAAGACATTATCTGGTTTTTGCACAAGCCCTAAACATACACAGAGAACCAAAAAGGAATAAGACAAAAATATTATACTTGATGAATTATTTATTAATGTTAATTATTCAACATTACATCAAAAAGTGACAAAAGTATGTGATGGGATTCAGATATTTTCTACCATTGACATTCAGGTGTGACTGGGCAACCTGTTGTATTTAAATAAAAGGGAACTGAAGTTTTAAAAACATGTCTAAGGACACCAAGTCTCATTTCATCGTCAAAAGAAATTTCAGATTTTCTTATGGTCATTATTTTCGTATGTACCCCATGTTGCATTTTACAGATTATAACAAACAACAAATATACAACATGAAATAGAAAAATTCTTAGTTTCTTAAAGAATGATTTTCCTAACTTTCTTTCTTAAGAACATAGTTAAGGAAAAAAAAAACATCCATTTAAAATTTTGTGAATCCAGTACCAGAGACGGGAGCAACTGAACGAGGTCCAAATGGTAATATACTTTGATGCCCATATAGAATTCATTCACTTAAAGGCATAATCCAAATACTGTCTGATTTTATGCAGATACTTATAAGGGAAAAAAAAAAAAACTTTGGCTGGTTTATTCCAAGATGAGAAATTTTGTTTGCACAACATTGTGCGTTATGGCAAACTGCCTAAGTGGCATCCTAAACCTGGATACCTGGTTCTGAAAAAAATACACTCTAGCTCTTTACTGAATGAAGGAGCATAATGAAAAAGCATAAACTTGACACATTAAACAGCTAATATCACGTGCAGTTCAGAATTGTCTTTTACTGTTGAGCAAGGGACTAGGGAACAGTCTCTGCCGGATAGTTTTTATACCCCACTGTTTGCAGTCAAGCTGCAGTCTTCGAGTTAGCCAGAAGCTTTCTTCTCATGTTGTACTACGCCGCTGTTTAACACTGACCCATCCACCATGAGGATCCCTGTCCCATTGACAGTGATGGATATGCTGCGTGTGTTCCACTACAACTGTTCAGAGTTACCTTTCAAAGGCAACAGCACTCAATAAGACAAATGGGTACCAATCAAAATCACCTTCATGCAGTGACTGAGTGTTTGCTGCTTGACTAAGTGATTGTTCATATTTGCAGTATATACAAGTTAGTCAACTCTTGGAAAATAGTGCAGGATTTAATTAGCAATATTTGCCGGATGGCACAAAACCAACCTGCCTTAATGTGAATACAAATAGCCGAGGCTTGCATGTGCCTGCTGGTATGTTTAGCTCTATTTACACTGCGGAAGGAAGGTTTTAGGATAACGCAAGAGCTAATGTCCTGTGAAATGGAGAAATAAAGCATGATTTGCAAGTGCATATGTAACAAGTGCATATAGTGTAGGGGTAATATTTATTCTCCGTTCAGCTCCTTTGCTCCCTGAAATGTGTACATTGATTGTTCTAGACATTTTGCTTACTCCTGTGAGGTGAGCTATGCTGTCTGTAAACAAGGGTAGCATGCTGAATGATGGAGGAAATTACTCAGCTGGATTTATGGAGTCTAAGTGAATTCTTTTGTGACTTATTTTTCCAAATGCACTGTATGACGGAGGTTTGTAGACATTTGACATGAACATGGGGTCAAAAACCACATGCATCCATTCAGTCACAAAAGCAGTTGTAAGGCCAGAGTCTTTTATTTGTCATTGGCACAGTTCACATTGTGTTAACTGGCATTGTAATTCTTGTCGTAATTCTGCTAAAACAACAAAAATAGTAAAAAAAGAAAACATGCACTCATAAAAAATAACCAGATGGAGTTTCTAGAATCGAATGAAACTTTATATCTATAAAAGTGATTACAAGAGTGGAAGGTAAGTTTATTGGAAAAAACTGTATTGTTGAAAAGAAGTTCTAGTTAATCTTTTAGGCTGTCTGTAGTCTGGATTCAAGATGTGATCGGTTTGGGCATGGGAGGCAAACAGGTTTCATATAGTATCCTTTGGTACATTTGCCCACAGACAATGTAGCTGGATCTGTAGATCCTCCTCCATCGCACTAGCAGTTGGAGCAAGGTGTTGCTCCATAGTAAAGGCAGGATTAAAGCACTCAGCACAAGGTATTCATAATCAGATATTATTGGAGATGCCACTAAAAGCAATACAGTTTCAGTCTATAGCAGTCCAGATTTCTCGGTCATGGGAAACCTTCAAATCAAGGTGATCATGTCATGATAACAAAACACCATAATCTCATAGCAAGAAGGTTCTAGGCTTTGTCCTTTGTGTGTGAAGTTTGTATCTCCTTCACAGGTCTGCTTGGGTTTACTCTGGCTGCTCTGGTTTCCTAAATTGGCCCAATCTGTGTGTGTATAGAAGTATATATAATATAATATAATATAACTGTGTCTGTTGTTAAATTGTCACTGATGCTGCTAATGGCACTAGATAAACAAACAAACTTCTCCATTTTACCTTATAGTTGGCATTATGATTTAATTTGCTAGATGTTAAAGTTTGATTACTTGAAAGAGCATTTAGTATTTGTCATTATTTACTTAAACTTTAATTTAAACAGGCAAGTAAATAAGAATTACTTATTTGAAGTGGTAAGTAGAAATTGTTGCTTGAGAGAAATGAAGAAGAATTTTAAAACACAAAGCAAAAGACAGAAAATTTCACCAGATAAATGGTGAGCCTGAGATAAGCAATCATTAAATATGGTGATATTATGCTTGCGTGCTAGTGCTATTGTTGCTTTCAAGCAATTTGTTACTTTAAGCACCAGTCCCAGTGTCTTTCTTTCTAAATAATTTCCTCACTCGACAGCCTACTTCAAACACAGCATAAATGTTTAGAAACAGAGTACCACAGAGCAGGCAGTGGATAGACAAGTGTGTTTCCATGCAGTTCATTGTATTCCCATGGCTCAGTGTTTGGACCATTAAGCGGTAGACTTTTAACCTGCCCTGTTTTATTGGCTGGGAGCCTGCATCAAGGAAACATGCATCAACGACGGTCTGCTCATTAACCTGCTGATCAGTCCAAAAGTGTCATTGCACTCCTTTTTCTTAATCAAGCTCCCCTTTGAAAGAATTTTCCTGGACTTCATTGGTCCATTAGTGCACCGCACAAGGTTAATGCTGTTTTGTTAGTGTTTGTAAATTATGCAGTGTGCTACTTTGAAGCAGTGTCCTTCCACAATATCTTGGTGTTCAGTAAAGTCTCAAAGTTAGAATCCCAGAAGAGTCTTGACTGAACAAGTCACCACTTTTATGTCAAGTACATTTAGAACACTGTACAAATTATTGACTTTTAATCATTGTTTCCTATGCCTGAATGCATGGGTTGAACAGTTAATGTAATTCAATATAAAAATATAATTTGGGAGTTTCTTTACAAGGATGCAGGTGCAGGCCAGACAGTTGTGTGTTTGGCAGTGGGGCAATAGTCAAGCCCCAGCTGTGAGATGGAGGTGATAGTGAAAACAAATGGATTAAATATACTCACCTGTGGGGCCTAAATGCCACATCCTCAATTACTTTAGTGCTTGCTTGTCCTCCTGTTGGTTGCCTGAGCTCAAGATATACAATTTCTATTTACAACATGCCTGTCTTGCTGTCCCGCCTACCAGGTTTTGCAGCTTCTATTTCATCAGCTTCTATTTGCTGTCATCAAGAGGACATTTAACTGATTTCTGTTAAAAATCATGTTCACCTTGATTAATTTGCATTCCCTTGGCTGTGGAAGAATTTGTTGGTTTGTTGATTCTCTTCAACCTTGACTTTAAAAAACTGTCTTGAATATTACAAGCCATTTACAAGGCTGTCTATTTGAGAGATGCTGCACATACCCTCAACATAATAATTTAGAGAAACTGAAAACTGAACCATGGTTTTTAAACTAAAATAAATCTAGACAGACCTTGAAAGCATTCAACATGATCAGTGTGCTTATCTCATTTGCTTGTGGTTCTAAATGTTCTTTACTGCTGAAATGATGAATCTGTGATCCGAAATTGAAATTTTTACATTAAGCTTTTATAGCTTTCAAAAAGTTAAGTTCACTGTATAAAGTGTGTGTGTGTGTGTGTGTGTGTGCATTATATATATATTAGTGTTTTACAAAATAACTAAAGTATATCAACATAAAACCATTATTTTTCAGAAAATGTGATGATAGTAATTAGAGAACAGCAATGACTGTAGTACAGAGAAAGATTCCAAATGATAGATAATAGGAAGATAGGAAGTGTACAGGCCTTTGCTTTGAATGACTTCTGCAGCCTTAGGACATCACTAGTCTCTGACACTGCTCTGGTGTGATTTTGGTCCACTCTTCTTCCAGTCTCTTCCACAGTTCTGTGACTGTTGTGGGTTTCTTGACCATAACTTTGTCACCAAAGATTTTCCAGAGGTTTTCTATTGAGTTTAGATCAAGCCTCTGTGCTGGCCATTTCATTGTTTCAATGTTTTCAGTTTCAAGGTACTGCTTTACCCGTTTTGCTGTGTGACGGGCATTGTCCTGCATGAAAATTGCTGGCTGATTGAGTGATGAATGCAAGGACAGAACCACGTGTTGTTGAAGTTTCTGATACACACATATATTGATTCTGCCATGTAGATGTATGAGGTCCAACTCCTGCTGCTGAAAACATTCTCCAAACCATGAAACTTCCTCCTCCACCTTTCACTGACTTCTATATACAGTTTGCATTCAGTCTTTCTCTAGTTTGTCGATGAACATAACTATTCCCATCAGACCCAAATAAATTAAACTTGCTTTCATCACTGAAATGAACTCTGGACCACTTCTCCTCTGTCCATGCAACATGCACCTCAGCAAAGGTGAGTCTAGCCTTTTGATTCTTTCTGCTAATGAGAGGTTTACTCACTGCAGAGTGGGCTCCTAGTCCAAATGCTCTTAATCGTCGAGACACTGTATGATGAGACAGATCCTTACCCTGTTCAGTGCTGAATTGGCAAGCGATTCCAGTTGCAGTGTTGAACCAATTACCCATGGAGATTCTGCGCATTATCCTGTGCTCTCTTGCATTTGTCTTTCGCGGGCGACCAGCCTTCTTTGGGGATGTGAATGAGTTTGTGATGTTGTAAAGATGCAATATTCTAGAAATCACAGACTTTGAACGACCAACTTCTCTTGCTATGGCTGACAGGGGTCACCCCTTTGGCCTTCATCTGAACAACCTGCTGCCGGAGGGTTTCAGTCACTTTGGAACAGCTCACCATTTTTGCAAAGTCAGTAATGATTGGAAAGTTATTCTGCCAGTTAAATAGGGTTTGTCTGATAATTAAGGAAATTGGCACCAGGTGCAAATTAACACCAATAACTTACAGGTATCTATTTAGCTAGCTAGCTAGCTAGCTATCTACCCACATACTTAAACATTTGGCTCAGTTTTGCCAATTGGCAATACAATTTGGAATAGATAAGAACCAGAATCAATAAGAAGACTTGTAATCTGGATTTAAATGCAAATGATATCTAACCCTATAGAACCCCACAGTGCCACTACAGAAAATGTCCTTCAGGATCACTAGAAACAATATTATTACATTTTGTGACTAAACTTGAAATGTTTGCACTTTCTCTTAATGTAGACTTAAATTTTAAATGAGTCATTTGTGTCTGTCTGTTACATTCATTTACTGAATTAAATATATGGTCAAAATATTGACTAATCAATAAATTGCATATCCTTCTGAGGGTTTCTCAGCAGTCATCAAACCATCCCTTTATTTGGAGTGAGAGTTTTCACTTGGCAAAAATCCATACCTGGATAATACAATTTCATTTCTCTCTCTGCCCTGTCAGTTTAAATAGTCTGTATTGAATTAACTCGATAAAAACAGAAATCGATCTTTCCGTTGCCCACCTTGATACTGCTCTTCGCACCACTGAACTCATAATCATCTCTGATCCAGGCAAGGCATCCATCTAGAAAAAAAGACTTTACCATTAAGTCACTGATATGGGATGCCAGATGCAGCATATGGCGTTTTTATTTCTTTTTGTTCTTTCAACATTCATTGATTTACTCTCTGACCTTTCAGTCATGTGTAGTAACTAATCATTTGAGTAGTAATGACAGATGCTGTGTTAACAGAAATATGTAGTTTTAACACATAGTTTGGCATATAAATCCATTAATCGAGGTCTGTTAATGGCTACTCTAGTGAGTTATGGCATCACATTACCTATATTTGCTGTGAATTAATTTAACTTGGTAACTGTAAATTACCATGTCATGTCCACTCGTTTGTGGGGTCTGGTAAACTGTTTGATGTCTTTCATTTGAGCTCTTTTTGTACTATGCCAATAATGAATAATGGAGGAATTGATGCTGACAGTGGGCGCTGCAGGAGTATTTGATGTGGATGAAATATTCCTGTGACTGAAAAACAAGAATGCCTGAATCAAATCAAACAAGAATAATGGAGCAGGGAATGACACTTTCATTATTCATGAAGGGGCTTTTGCAATAGATTTATTTTTCCATTTGCTCATTTATTATTTTTTATTTATCATCGGATCTTGTGCTGTAAGCAGAAGTGGTTGCACTACAGCTTACACTGTGTATCCTGAGTGGCACAAATGCTTTGTGAGCATTTCAAATGTCCTTGATTTATTTTCTTGATGTTTGAATGACATGAAATTGGTTGCCTTTCTTCATTGTTATTTTTTGCATGTACATAATACAGAAATTCTAATGACCTGATAAGGTTGGATTGATAAATTTCGTGATTTGTATCTGTAGAATTTGGCCTGTTGTTTGCTGGAAGCTGCACCACTGCTGACTGCAAAGTAGCTTTGCATCAACAACTACATCCCTTTATCACAATAGAGATTAATTTGAATGTGTACCAGTCGCAGTCTTTTTCTGAATTTATTTATTGCTTTCCAGTGGCAGAAAATTGCCTAAATTTGATGAAAAATGTGCACACACTCAATCTTTTATGCATCAGTCATACGGGAGCCATCAGACAAACATAAATTAGAGAAATGCATGGTGAAGGCCTCGTTTATAAAAACAAAAATAATCACAAAACATTCAGTCCTCAGGGATCTCAAGCACAATTTCCATTTGCCTCATATCCTTCATTTTTCTCCTCTGTCTCTTTCTGTACTTGGTACTTTTCTTCTGGGTACGATCATTAGACTAATTAGCAGGTAATCAATGTTTAATTAAAACGTAGTTGTTAATGAAAATGACTGGTGGCACACTTTGTGCCCAACTCTGTCACTGCATTCTCAAATAAATGGCCGTTGGAGAAAAAGTCTCCACAGCTCTTAACAGCACACTTTTGAAGTGGTTGACGTTATTTGTAGTGTTATTCATTGTTATTTTAACTTCATTTGTTTAGAAAAATCTGTTTGCAGAAGCAGAAAACAAAACGAGGTACTCAGTAGTTTTGTTTTTCAGCAAGTCACTGTGCGTCTTACTTTTAAACACTGTGTGTATACTGTGCAAATGTCGACATTCTGTATTGTTCGGTTTGTTTTTCTTATCTTTTCATTTTTTTGTGTTCAATTAACTTTCTACAGTTACAGACTGTAGTCCATCTGTTTGTCTACATACAGTACTTTGTTAGTCCCCTGTACTCTGTTCAGGACCACCACAGATCAGGTAGTACACTACTCACAACAATTAGGGGATAATTAAAAATGAATATAAAGTTTTTAAAAAAGAAGCAATTGATCTCATTTCATGAAACAAGATAATCAGCGAACGAAGAATCTAAGAAAAATGTTTAGTAATTTAAATGAGATGCAAACTCTGTTAGCTTGATTTTGTAGCAAGTGATCTATTCATGGGGGTAAACAGAAGCATGTCAAACTGGGTGAGATTGCCACACATTGACTGTTGGTCACCCAAGACTGCCAAAAAACACTGACAGTGATGGGGCATGGACAGGATCAGACTGTCCAGCAGTTCTTATGGGATCCTCTTTGTATTCATTTTGAAATATCCCCTAATTTTTGTAATTGGGAAGAGCATCAAACTCAGCACTGCAGTGGCACTGATGTGGTTGTGGTGTGTTGGTATAAATTGATTAATACAGTAGTTTTAAACCACCAGTCACAGCTGGACTACAAATAGTTCACCAGTCAAAATGTCCAGCCACCAGGATCCTGTTTTCAGTGTGAAGTCTGCATGTCCTCCCCGTGTCTGCGTGGGTTTACTTTGGGTACTCTGGTTTCCTCCCACAGTCCAAAAATCGTCATTGATTTGTGTATGTGCATGTATGACTAGTCTTGCGATAAACTTGTGTATGGATGTAACCTTGTGTGTGTCGCTGGATGGCCACTGACGCCGATAAGCGACGTTAAATAAACCAAATAAACAAACAAACAAACAAACAAGTCAGCATCTTCTACGCTACGTCCTGTGAGCACTGGTGGACAGTTAAATTGCGCAGCAACAGATGAGCTACTGGTGCTAACTTTACATCAACGAGGTGGAGCAATATGTTTAATCTCTAATAACGTGGACAATGAGTGAAAAGGGTTTAAACTCCAGCACCACTGCTATGTCTGATCAACTCCTACCAGTTTAACACACACTTAAACACTACTAACACCATGTCAATGTGTCACCGCAGTGCTGAGAATAATCTCACATGGTACTCGACCATGTCCATGGTACTCACAGGGTCCTGACCATTACAGGACAGATTAAAGGGGAACAAAAAGTATGCACAGAAAAATATGTAGTACGTTTTGTTATTACATAGTGCAGTAATCACTGAATTTAAACAAAAAAAGAATGTCTAAGACTTTTGCCCAGCACTGTATACACATTTATGATAGGGATGTGCTTTGAAAAATCCATACATAAGACACAACAGCAACCACATCTTTTCCTAACTAAATTTCCGAGCACACATCACTCCCACCATGTGACTTCCTACGTCACGGAATTTCACATGCAGTATCAGTTTTATAGTGTCGTTTAACACTGGCAACAACAGTTGGCCAAAACCATTTACATAAAGCTTATTTAATAAAATAATTAATATATCATGTAATTTATTAAATGATGCATTGAAAGCGAAAAAGTATAATTGTGGAAACATGGCAACGGCAGTATTTAAATGTGCAATTTTAGTAACAGTGGTAGAAGAGGATTGAATCCAAGTTTTTGGATGCACATGCCAGAGTATGATTAGTCCTTAGTGATCATGTCCTTTAATGTGAACAGAGTATAATGCAGGGTCGTAATAAAACATCTGTTTTAGCAAAGTCAATGATTAAAACTGACCTTTCAGTAAAGCAGGGGAGTGCTTAATGACTGGAGTAATATGCAAAGTGAAAAAATAATGCATTATCAATGTAATTAATGTCCATACTGGACCTAAAGGCATTATGCAAATGGTAGTGGGTCTTAATGTCTTCTACAAGAGATCCTACGGTCTGATGATTTGCCTGTAGACATTTTTACTCATGAAGGCTCTTTTGTCAATTATAGACCCAACCTTTCTAGTTATCCTTCACACCAGACCTTATGAAAGTAATTTTGAGCCAAGTGGTTTTATGAATATTTAAATTCTCCCCAAAACCTTCTTTGGTAATTTTTTTTAATGTGTGACCAAAGTATATTTTTCAGCATTAGTTAATATTTGAGTAGCCTCTTATTAGTGGTGTGTATTAATTTGATGCTTTATTCTGTTGCTATTAACACAGAAATTTGTAACAGCAACTTCAAATGTTGTCTGTGCTGCATAAGTATTTGATGCATTCAATGTGCTGTCTTTGGTGTCGAACACCGATCCATTTGTTATGAATAAACGAGTCTCTCGGGAAATGCTGTCACAAGCCTCAACAATACTGAAGGTGGTGTTTGTTACGGATTTTCTCAGCATATACATTTTGCTTGAGATGACCCCAGAGATAGAAGTCAAGTGGTGTGAGGTTGAGTGATCTGGGCAGCCATTCCACAGGTCTACGATGGCCAATCCAATGATCAGGGAACATTTAGTCTCTGATGAACACCTGCTCTGTAATATGGTGGAGCCCCTTCCTGAAGGAAATATGAGGGGAAATGGTGATCTTCAGTCAGAATGGATGGGAACATTATTTCCTATAGCATTGTCAAGTAAAGCTGAGCATTTAGGGACACATTCCAGACATAGCCTAAAAGATAGGCCCCTTCACCCATTACTTGCTGGGGTATTCAGATGTTGTTTTCCCTTTTGTTTCTGAAATAAGTGTATCCTGTGTCTTCTGACGTATGCTGTAGTGTACCTTTACAGCCAGTTTCCTAATGGTCCAGTTAAATACCCCGAGCTGCAAAGATGCATTGTATTACTCAGGAAATATTATGAAGGGTACAAAAGGCAAACTGCTATGCACTTATATATCTATATCTATAAGTACATTCCATACTCATCTGCTCACTATTTCTGGATATATCATGTGGTTGACAATGTAATATCTGGATGATTAATCAAGAATATATTTAGCATTTTGATTTTGTTGTTCACAATGAAGATCTTCATACAGATCTATGTCCGGTATTTTCCAGGCAGACAAATGCACCGATTTAAAGATTCAATACCTTAAGTATGCCCTCATTGTGGAAGTGCATTTTGACAATAATCAGTGAGATAGTATACAATACTTCACATAAGTTGCAACCCCTGTAGGACAAAAGGACGTGGAGCCCAGATATAGCACTTTGCAAAATATGGTCTTCCAAGAAAAGGCGTGGATTTAGCTAAGGTTTTAGACACCCTATTTTTTTCTTTACATTTTTTTGTTGGTCTTAAATGTAAGGGGCCCTACAGATGTGTCTCAGACCTATGCCTTATTAGCTGAGTGTGTCCTGTTACTCATGAGACTCATTCAAGATAGAGCTTTAGGGACATATACACCACTGGAAGGCGAGTGCCAAGTGCCATTCCGATCATGGTAGAATGTGCCTGGCTACATTTTTATCAGTGACTATCCCTTAGGACAATCCAGGGACCTTGTGCACAGGACTGGGGAGGGTCAGTACGCAACGCCAGCATGGTTCAACACAGGTTTGAGTTGTTTTAAATTGCAAAGTGCTGGATCAGTAAAATACAAGATACAAATACAAAATGTTGCCGTGCGACATTAAAATAAATCATGTTGGTAAAAAGTGAATTTTGTCCTGGTTTGCTGGGCACCACTAAAGGCAAATTCACTACAAGCACTACATTTCCCCAACGTCCAAAAGCTTGTGTAACTTTGAGTCAGATGGTGTATTTCAGTTTTGCGCATGGAGTAGTGGGAAACAGCAAATATTTAAAAGACAGCAACCCATCCTGCTGTCTGTCAGCTCATAGGTATGTTTTGGTCACCCACTTATATAGTGTAACCTACCAAAAGTATATATTAGATCACTAAAGCAAAGACAGCAAAGATCTTTAAACGATCAATTAGTTATGTTAGAATAAAAAAAGGACTCAATTATTAATTTTGTTTTATTTTATTATTTATTTTTAATTTAGCATTATTCTTTCATTACCCATTTTAGTACTAAAATATGAAAACTTTTTTTTGTTTAAAATCCTTTTTTTCACGGACACTTGTAATTGCCAAGCATTAGGGTGTACAACTGTGCCCCTCAGTTATGTGTGTCCCAGTATAAGTAGTTTAGAAACGACAAAATACAGGGTGAGTCAAAAGGCACAGGCCATGTTGCATTGTGGACTTTCGTGGAAAGTCTGCCAAAACCATTGTTGAGGTGCCTTTGTCGGTAGCAGTCTACACTACGTGCCTTGCTGTCTACTGTCCCGATTTCTCTGAATTTGGCTATGAGGGACATAACAGTGCTGTGTGAAATTGGTGGTCTTTCTGGGTGTTCATCAGAATCACAGAACAGTCAGTTCCATTTTCAGTTACCTGTGACAAACAACAAAAGTTGGAAATTTCTCTGTTGATAACGTGTGTGCGTGCGTGATAAACTAGTTTTGATATAACCTTGTGTACATATGTAACCTTGTTATGCTGATGGGGATGATCAATTTCATATATATAGTAAATTGAAATATGAATTGAAAAGTAATATATCCCAAAATATAGTCCATAAAATAGTCCAGCTCAATAACAACATATGCATTGTATAGAATGTCCATAGTATGTGATGTCCTCCTTCCACTGGATATACATCTCATATAGTCTCACTTAAGCATTAATAGAAAAGTTCAGATTTTACTTTAGCACCTATGAGGCAGTGGAGAAACGCACTTCTTCTCTTCAGCTAAACTGCTGACTGGTTGTTGATGTCTGCAGAGTTAATGAGCAGTGGGAAATAAAATCATGTGTATCATGCATACATATAATACAAAGTCATTGAGTTTATGTACTTGTTTGTATGGGCATGTATGTGTGTGCAATAAATGTCCAGTATTTCTGTTACTCTTGCTTATCTTGGACAAGTAATAAACTAGGGTAACAACTAGGCTACAAAGTTAAGCTGTGTGGAGATTCAGTACCAAAATAATAGCAGAATAAATATATTGACTGCAAATGATATAAGGGAGAAATAGTTTTACCTTATAGTCTACTACTATCGTTAATATAGAAGACAAATGCTGTGCACATAAGATTATATTTTCTCAAATCAAGCCATGTAGCAGTATAGGAGCACTAAACTGAGCTCCACGTTGCCTGAACATGACATAGTGGCATAGCTGATCTTTTTTATTTGTAAATGTGCATTTGAACATAAAGTGAATTAAAGATCTTTAAGGTCCAGTTATTTAGGTATAAAATGTTTTCAAAATATATTACAATTCAGTCTTTCTGGATTGATACTTTCATAATTAAATGTGAAGTATAATTAATGGCCATTTCATTAAATCAGTTAATAAACATGGCCACACCTGAAAATTACTTTTCCGTGGATCAGTTTGACAAACCCCACTAAAATTAATCAAGAAATTTTTTAACAAGCTTTGCGAATAAATGTTGTGATCCAGATTCATTAAGAAGATGGGCATGTGACCATTGCATACTATTACACAGAGATGGCTATATAATTACCATATCTCAAAGCTTCTAATACCAGGATAAATTTGTGTAATGTTAGCTGTTAATTGAACACAATTTCTGAGGTCAAATCTTCACAACAATTTTGTATGAATACCTCTGCTTTGTTCCTTGGATGTGTTTATTTTGAGTGCTGTAAAACTCGGAATGCTTCTGTCAATAAAGGGTCTTAAAATTTTCTGTAGAAACATTGATACTTTATTGATCCCAAAGTAAGCTTTGGGTATAACAATTATGTAACAATTGTCTGGTCTAACCTGCTGCCTGTTGCGTTGTTTGTAAAGGGGTTGACTGACATGGGTTATTAATAGCCAGTGGTCATGTTTAGAGACCAGGGTGGGCGATGGCTGATGGCATGTTTTTATTTTATTTAACTTATTTACTTATTTTTTTTGCAATTGCTACAATTGATAACACAATGTAAACATGTTTAGTTCCCAGCCTTTTACTGTTATATTCCAATTGCTTATGTCTAAAACAAATGCAAAATTGTTTACATTTATTATAAACTTCGCTTCTGTGACCACAGCAACAAAATTTATGCATTTTCACTATAGAAACAGTCGATTTTGCATCTTCTCATTCATAAAGTCAGACTAAGAACAGTATATGCATTGCAAATTTACACAGATTACCAAAAACTGTTCAGAAGTGTGCGGTTTTCCGAGATTTACGACAATACTGCAAATCAGTTTCACGGATCAATCCCCAAATATAGTCGCCCATCATGTTCTCGTTATATTGTCCTTCGTAACGTCGTTCAAAGTTCTCGCCTTGCTCCCCTGAATAAGCTCCCATGTTTTCTTTGAACTTATCAAGATGAGCATCAAATATATGGATTTTGAGTGACATCCTGCAGCCCATTGCAGCATAGTTTTTTATCAGAGTCTGAACCAGTTGTGCATAGTTTTCATCTTTATGATTGCCTAGAAAGCCGTGAAGCACTGCAACAAAACTGTTCCAAGCCACTCTTTCCTTCCTATTCAGCTTCTTGGCAAATTCACTGCACTCTATGATCTTCTTGATTTGTGGTCTGACAAAGACACCAGCTTTGATCTTTGCTTCAGACAGCTTAGGAAAAAGATCTTGGAGGTAATTGAAAGCTCTCGACTCCTTATCTAGAGCCCTGACAAATTGTTTTATAAGCCTCAACTTGATGTGTAGTGGTGGCATCAGCACCTTGCATGGGTCCACCAGTGGCTCCCACTTTATGTTGTTCTTCCTTACAGAGAACTCTGTCTGCTGAGGCCAGTCCCGTTTGTGGTAGTGCGCTTCAGTATCCCAGCTGTCCCAAAGGCAAATAAAGCAAGGATATTTTGTAAAACCACCTTGGAGGCCCATCAGGAATGACACTATTTTTAAATCTCCGATAACATCCCAGCCATGCTCATCATACTTCAAGGCACCTAGCAACACCTTGCAGGTGATACTTATAACCTGTCTTTCTGTCTCTCAGGAAGGTCTATAGTGGCCTTATATAACTGTATTCATACAGCTACGTACCATTATGTACAGTCCCAAAAAGTTCTATATAATTCTGGTCAGTTCTAGAAACATCTTGATAGTCCTCACAATTCCAGAAGCTTCTTGAAGTCTCTTGAAATATCGCGAATATCCTTAAAAATAGATACATTTCAAAATATCATTGTGCTGACCACAAAAGCAATGTTTACAGGGAATAAAAAAATTTTTCTATTCATTTAAGGCACAAACAATTAGGAAAACACACTTAACAACTGGGAACAATTTTTTAAAATTGTTATATTGTGTAATCACTATGTGCTATGTGCTCCCTCATTAACGAAAATTCTAGTTTTTGGAAATACTAAATTTGTATTTTTCAGCAAATGATGTTAACAGGATATACACATTAGTGACTGCTACAATTAAGGTAATATTTTACATAACATTAAGCTTGATAAAAAAATTCTTTAATCCTTTCCCTGCACAATTCCTCTAAGGATTATCTTCACATATTTGTAAATTTTCACCAGATTAACATCTTTATCAAACGACTTTTGTTTTAAACTGTAAAGAGCTACAAAATTTTACTCAGTTGTGTACAAAATACACAGCTCAATTGTCTAATTATTTTGAAGGTTTTGTGTGTCTGTGTGCTTTGTTTTATGTGCATTTGTCACTTGTTTATTAAAAATAAGCTCATGCAATATATGTGATTATGCATTAACCAGCTGTACATTAGTGATTTTTTTTGTTTGCAATAGTGCTTGTAATGAAAATGAGTGATCAGAGTAGGTTGAGACACATCCAGCCTTACTAATACACTGACTTGTAGATAGACTTCATCAGGGCAGGTAATTTGTGACTTCTGGATTTCTAAACCACTACAGTTTCTTCCTTGACATGTCTTTTTCCACACTGATGGTACAAGATTAAATAAATTATACTGCCACAGGTAACTTTCAACCTTCTAAAGAAATGTGAAGATTATATTGTTACTAGGGAGAGCATGCATATTAGGTTAATTGGTGTCTCAATAGTGCACCTAGTGGTTAAGTGTGTGTGGCCTACAATAGATTGGTGGTCTAGAGTCGTTCCTACCTTACACTCTTTTGCAAAACTGTCTGGCACTAAATGGATTAGAATGTGAATGAATTACTGAATTATTTTTATTTCATATTATTTTTTTACAGGTATTTTTGCCAATGTATTAATTCTTGCAAATTCCCTAACTTGTTGGTTAAACATGTGAATAAATAACTTTATATAAAAAATTATAATTTGTATAAAAAATTATACCACAATTAGTCGTGATCCTGCAGTCTAATGAAAGATTTTCTAGCCTTAATTGCACGATAATGGCATGCTATGTTAGTTTTAGTCCCCCTTTAGTTTTAGACATACACAAATATCCTCGCAATGATACCGGCCCTAAAAAAGCAGTGAAGTTGTAAAGCACAGCAAAAGTAAAAGCTATGATTAGTTATAAAATCTGTTGGGTTTAAAAATGAATTAAACTTGGAAGATAAAGCTATTAATCTCTAATCTCTAACCCGAGACAAAAGTTGGTCACCATATTTTAGATCAAACATCCTGAGTTTCTTAATGGATTCAAAGTTTGACTAAGACTGTATGTCTATGACTGCAGCACACCCATGCCAATATTTTACGTTAAAGCATTCCCTCTTGTGATTTACAGCTTAATTAAGTTCACTGTGTTTACTCATTGTTAATGATATAAATTATTTGAATATTACCTGTTTTAACTAATATTCAAAAATAAGGCCAAACAGTTAGATGTCATTTATTCCTCTATTTATCTAGAGTTATCAACGTTTAACCAAAAAAAGTTGTAATAGTAAACTAAATTTAGAAATAAGGTTTCATAATGAGTCTATTAAATGTAACAGATTAAAGTTTGTTCTTATTTATTACTCTACTTTGTGAAATCAATAGATTCTTTGACAGTAACCACATTGTTAGATACGTTTTTATAGAACAAAAAAAATAAAAATGCATTTAATATCCACAACATGCCCTCAATGTAATAATGCAAAACACAACTTTGTATAACAATCCAGTATAGGCTACAGCATTGAAGCCCCCATGACATATTTTTCAAATAACAAATTGATAACCCACAGGTCACAAGCTTATGTGTTTTGTGTTCTATCTCACAAAGTGTTCTGTCTCACACCTGAATTAAATGGGCACAACAGCCATTGTGTTGTGTAGTGTAAGGTCCCATCTGACGCTGTTGAATGTTTTGGCAAAATACCGTTTCCATACATCAGTTATACCTGCTCTGAACATCAAAAAATAACACAAGCCACAATTTCTAAAGCTTTAGAACATTACAGTACCCCAACAAAAACAGTTCTCCTTTCAGTTGGGTTCCGTTGCTGTCCCAGTGATTGTATTTTTTTCCAGTAGCCATATTTCTGCTTAGTGTATTGATCCAGAAATGGTGACCAGTAGTCATTGTTCAATTTAGGGTGCTGTCTCAGTGCCCACTTTTCTGTTTAGGTTACTGTTTTAGTAATGGCTCTATGTCCCTAGACACATTGTTCTGTCCATGCACAGATATGTTGATATGTTATGTTGAGTGTGCTGTTCTAGTAGTGGCTGTTCGGTTAAAGGTGTCAGCGTCCGGCTGAATGCCCTGTAGAGTGTAGTTGGTTTGTGGTGGCTTGGTGGTTAAGGCTTAGAGCTGTGTGCCAGAAGGTCCAGAGTTAAAATCCAATCTCGAAGCAAACTACCACTGTTAAGTCCTTAAGCAAGACCCATAACCCACAACTGCTTGGGTTGTAATGGCTAAAACTGTATTGGTTGTAAGTCACTCTAGATAAGGGTGTCTACTAAATTAATAGATATATTGTCACTCTCCTGTACCACCAGTTATACTGGGATAAAACAAGGGAACTTTTTCACATGGCACAGAACAATTCTTATGCACACTAGAACTTGCATGTCTACATGCCTAAATGCATTGAATCAGCCAGTCATTTACAAACAAGGATGGGGTAAGGTCCACCATATTGTGAATAACTACATGGGCAAAAGGTTTTAAGACCGGTTTAGTAATTTTATCATCTACAGTCCATAATATCAGCAAAAGATTCAAAGAATCTGGATAAATCTCTGCAAATAAGCAACAAGTCCGAAACCCAACATTGAATGACCTTGACCTTCGATCCCTCAGGTGGCACTGCATTAAAAATCGACATAATTCTGTAACAGATTGTCACCATTGTCAGTGAACACAGTTCATCGCCATCTACATCTACAAGTACAAGTTAAAATTCTACCATGCAAAGCGAAAGCCATATATCAACAACACCCAGAAATGCCGGCAGTTTCTCTGGGCCCGAGCTTATCTGAAAAGGACTGATGCAAAGTGGAAAGGTGTGCAGTGGTCTGACGTTTCACATTTCAGAATATTTTTGGAAATAATGGACGTCATGTCCTCCAGGCCAAAGAGGAAAATGACTGTCGGCATTGTATCAATACAAAGTTTAAAAGCCAGCATGTCTGATGGAATGGCGTGTGTTGGTGCCCATAGCATGGGTAACTAGTGCATCTGTGAAGGCACCATCGATGCTGAAAAGTACATACAGGTTTTGGAGCAACATATGCTGCCATCCAAGCAACGTCTTTTTCCAGCATGACCCTGCTTATCTCAGCAAGACAATGCCAAGTCACATTCTGACATTCTAGATTGTACTGCTTGCAGTCCAGACCTCTCTCCAACTGAAAACATGGCACATTATGATGTGCAAAACAAGACCATGGATACCCCAGACTGTTGAGTAACTGAAGTTGTACATCAAGCAAGAATAAAGTTCCACATACAAAGCTTCAACAATTAGTTTCTTCAGTTTCCAAATGTTTATTAAGCGTTGTTAAAACACAGTGGTAAACATGCCCCTGTCCCAACTTCTTTGGAATGGCATAAAATTCAAAATAAGTAAATATTTGCAAAAAAACAATTAAGTTGATCAGTTTGAACATTAAATATCATGTCTTCGTAGTGTATTTAATTGAATATGGGTTGAAAAGGATTTGCAAATAATTGTATTCTGTTTTATCAACCCAGCTTCATTGAAATTGGGGTTGTATTAATGATGGTTAGCCAATATTTTTGTCTTCCATTTAGTAAAGTATCAGATTAATCAATGCATCCTCTTAGGTGTTACTGCTTTCCTCTACACAGATGCTTAACTAGTTATTACTGTATTATCTGTAATTATTATTAATTTAAATAGAAACTGCTGTGGCGTTATTATGTTCTGTAGATTTGTTCTGTTTCACTCGTTACATTGTTACACTGTTTCATTTGTTTCATACACTGTGAATCGTTTTCATGCAGCTTTTTTTCTGAAAATACATTACAGTAGCATTAAAAGACTGTGACTATGATCATGCCCCATCAATGTCCATTTTGATCAGCATCCTGTGTCACAATGTAATGCAGCCAGTAAATGGTCCATACCTGTATTTACTACTTAATCTCATCTATAAGTAACCTGAAATTGTCAAGATTTGCTTTTATGTGCGAAATTAATTTGATTTTGAACCTAACAGAGGGTTAATGGATTTTAAGATGTTAATAGGATGAAGAACGCCTTTTATCACAGAAGTGGTAATTATAATTAATGTACTATATTATTAGAAATAGACCCAGTCCTTTCATTTTAGTTCTCCATGGAAAAACAGTAAATAGAGCGACCAAAGCAATAAAGGGAATCTTAGAGAGCCTAGAGACTTTGAATCTTAATTACAATGGATGGAAAATTAGGTTTCAATTGTTCATCTAAAATGAGTATTAATTCTATGATCTGTAGCAGGATGATGATCCTCTTTCAGCTGTTCCTGTTAGGGTCACCCTAATTCTCCACCTAATTTGGGAGTCTGAGGAGCTCATTACCTGTGACATTAATCATGCTAAATATTATTATCTAAAGCTCATATGTGCCACATGAATTAGATATATCATAACACCAATAGTTGTTCCAATATTCTTGTAAGAATAGTCAAGTTCACTCTCAAAAACATTTGGCACTTCACTTTCCTCTCTCAGAGTTTGAAAATCAGGTAAGAAGTGAACACAGATGGTGTGTGAAACTCTTTCTTCACAGAACACAGTTCTAGGAGATAATGTACCTGCCTCTGGCCAGCAGGGTGCTGGAGAGGTATGGTGCAGGTTAGCATATATATATATACACACACATCTTTGTACTTACTGGTTGATACTGCCATTTAATTTTTACAATGTAACTGTAATGACACTGCTTCATATGTAACTTCCTAATTCCTACCTGCCTGCCTGCCTGCCTGCTGGCCTATCTACGGATGAGAGACTGCATATCCCAAAGTGCTCTGGCGC
This sequence comes from Parotocinclus haroldoi, assembly GCA_034779995.1. Classification (NCBI taxonomy): domain Eukaryota; kingdom Metazoa; phylum Chordata; class Actinopteri; order Siluriformes; family Loricariidae; genus Parotocinclus; species Parotocinclus haroldoi. The sequence continues at coordinate 55,900 of JAUZST010005994.1, forward strand.
TGATCAGCTCCAGGTTATTTACATCATATTAGATGGTTGTAATGCGAGCGTAACTATGGCAGACCCAGACGCAGCATACAGAGACACTGAAGGCTTCGTTAAGCCAACAGCAGGTGTATTCCAAAGGGCGTGATCGCCTGAGCAATCCATATGTGTGACAACTCTAACTGCTCTAACTGGTATAACTATATTTGTTATAAAAGTGTTTGTAGGTCAGTAAAAAATAGACAAAACCATGTTACACCTCAGTATCACTGCTGAACTGATAATATTTCACCAACTAGAAATATACAGTCAACTGCATCCTGTAGGCAGCATCCTGTGAGCAATGATGAAGGATTTAAGAATGACTAACCTAAACTATATAACAGATGAGTTTCTGCCTCTGACTTCACAGCTACAAAGTGGAGCAACTAGGTGGGAGTACACATTGAGGCAATACAGTGTTTAAAACTCTGGCTGAACTGCTCTGTTTGATCCAATTGTTTAACATTCTAAAACACCTAAATAGTACTTGATATGTGATGTTCCTGTGGAGGTCCTGATAATTGAAGACCAGAGTCAAATTAGGCCTACAGAATATGCAGTGAAACAATTTACTATAGACTGTAATTATAGAACTTCAAAGTATCCCTATATGGAAAATAGAACTGTTACAATTTACAGTGAGTATTGAAACAAATGATAGTCCTAATATTCTGAATAGACTGTGAATATTATCCACAAATAAATTTGTTTTGGTCACTCCAAGCCTTCCTGAGCATGCCCTCAGTCTAGATGCTATGTGGATGGATATGTGGATTCAAGTAGTCTGACTATGGGTTGTTTGGGTCCTGACACTTTAGAGATAATTTTATAACCTTTACAAGCCGAATTACCATTAACATTGAGGGTCCTCAGAACTTGTTGTTCTTGTAACGTGGTACATTTCCACAAATGTGTTGTGAAAATCAGATTCTGACCGGTCCCTGAACATTAAACAGAACAGAACACTTACACACACCTGATTGTCATTTAATTGATTGAAAACTTATGACTGTAATTCACCAGTTAATTTAACTGTTAACCCTAGACGGCCCACATTCCACAACCCTCTTTCCACTTTCAAATATGTAATATTACATAATTTTCCCACAATAACCTTTTATAACAGTATAATAAATTAATGAAGTATTTTAACCTGAATTCAATTCAAATTCAAATGAAATCTAAAATAGCTACTGTAGCTACACATATTTATATTTCTAGGTGATTTCTCTCTTCCTGCCAATTTCCACAGTATGTATTCACAATATATCAATTCATTTATAATGCCTTCAGGATTAAATGGCCCAGATTATCACTGTGATTTACAATATGGTTATGGTAAAGTGATTTTAGATTTTAGTGAAGTTTTCAGCTGCTAGGCTTATTGAGCAGCCAGACAAATTTGCCATCACTGATAGTTAAGATCAACATATTAAGTTTTGGCATATCTGGCCAAATTAAATACTGAGAACATCCCAGGACCACAGGCACTTTTAGTTAATAAAATGCCTCAGCTGGGAAGAAAAGCAATTCATATGGGGTCAAAATATCAAATCATGCTCATGTTTATTTATAATGGTTTTACTGAAATGAGTTGTAGTTAGAGAAAGTTTTTTCAAATGTCAAATACATTCTACCAAATGACAGGGCTGAGAGTTTAAAGACAAAAAGCAAGCTTGCTAGAGATCATATTACATTGCTGAGTACTTGAGTTGGCAGCATGTTAAGTTGCCTATGTACAAATTCTGTCTTATCCATCACTTGGTCATACAACATTGCTGAGTAATAAATTACTTTTTTTGCAAAACATTTACATGCAATAACAAAAGTATTAATAGGTTATCGAAATGCTGTTTAGATTTCACTGGACAACTAAGCTGTTGCTTCTGGGAATACATTTGGTTGCATTTTATGTATTCTGGCTGCTAATTATAAAGCCATACATTTTCCCTATTACATACTGTTTTGTAGATATTTTAAAATAATTGTTTTCCTATGAATATTAGAGTTGTCTACTAGCCACAAAGAGATATTCTTTCATCACTCCAAGCATGTCTGGGTATGTAATCAGGTTAGATGCTGACAAACAGGCAAAAAAATCTGCACACATTTGCCCGGCTGCTGACAGCACCCAGGAATCACGGTCGGTAAAGGCTGACCCTGGATCCGCGGCTGTTAAAGCCCGCAATTGGATCCGCGGCCGGAGGGTTGGCCTCCAGATCCTGGCCACTAGATGTCACCTTTGGATCTCTAATGGAGGCCACCACCGGATCCACGGCCGTATCTGGCCATGTCTCGATCCTCGGCCGTAAAGGACAGTCCCTGGATCCTCGGCTCTTGAAAGCCATTCCTCTTTTTTATCCCTTTTTGTTAGGAGTCCTACCTGGCGCGCTTGTGTGAGTTGCCGTCCACATCAAGTGCAGTTACAGAACAATCGGTGAAGCGGTTTATATTCCGTGTTTTTTATTGGTAAAGTGATTACGAACACCTGGAGGGTCTGTTAAGTGAGGGTATTAGCTTAGTTTGGGGTTACGTCGTCATTTGCAGTATGTTTTTTCTCACGTCCGCATACATAACACGTAGACGCCAGCGATCGCATTTTGGTCTGCATCTATCTCTACGCTCTATCTATCTCTAGTCGGTGACATCCCAGGGCTTTTAGTGCCGACGGACGAGTAAGGGGGGAAACCCCTGAGGTAACATAGCTAGTAAGGGTACTACCGCGTACTACCGTGTAGCGTCACTCCGTTCGGTTGGCTTCTCTGTTTAAGGCACTCCCTGAACGGCCTTTTCAGCGCTCTCAGTGCAGTCATGCTTGGGCTTACCCCTGGCATTCCGGAGCTCTCCCGCACCACTTGATTTGGGAAGCATCCCAATTGGCACTTTATCGTGCTCACTGCACGTCTTCTCTCTGGTGCTTCGGTATGTAATAGCGCCAACTCGCACACACATCAGCTGTATGTGCCATTCCCAATCGGGACGTACCACAGCTGCATGTTTTCCCCTTTTTGTGCCCTTTTGCTCTGCCTTTTCTGTTATCCCTCGTTATTATAAGACACTGTTAGATCCCCAATCCCGCATCTTTGGGTCCTCCCTCCAGTTCCGTAATACCTTTTTGTCCTTTTATTTTCTTTTAGTTCAGGCTGTTTTTATTTCACGGTTTCTTTTGTCCTTTGTGCCGTTCTGTGGACCCCCGGCTCTGTAGTCGCTTTTCTGGACCTCGCAGCACCAGAGCCCTTTTGTGGACCCTCTGCACCTTGCCTTTCTATGGACCGTCGATGGCCAAGCCATGTGCAGACCCTTGGCGACTCTGCTGCCCAACGGATCCCCTGCAGCTGATGGCGTGAGATGGAATCACTGCTCAGGCTGTTCGTCGGGCCACCGGTTCTGCGGCAGTCTTTCGGTTCCTCGGCTCCCATCCTCAGGACTCTCAGCACCTTGGCTGCCTCACGACTCTTGGATGGGACTCTTATGTTTGTTATATGTCTGACTTACCTTTTTGGTGAATAAATGTATTTTCGTTACTTTACGTTGTGTTGTGGTCGATTTTTCATCTTGGGCTCAGATTAAACCCAGTGTGGTTTCGGTGGAATCAGCGCGACCAGGAATGGTCGTGCGAGATCCCTGGGACACCCACCAACCCCCCGCCATAACAAGTATGATACATAATGGCAAGGATATGCTTAACTGTCAAAGATGCACTATGCTATACTATAAGCTATACTTCAGATGTAAAATTGGTGACCAACAAACTATAGACATTTGTTGTGCAAAATACAAAGAGATTGACTCAGAGGTAAAGGGTACGAAATATGCAAATATCTTTAATTGTGGAAAATTTCAATATATTTATTTTTAAACAGGAGAAAGATTTCTCCTTAAATGATCAGTCTTTCACTAATACTGCTTTTGTGATTTTTTTTATTTTATTTTATTTTTTTTTTTTTTACACCTCAGCCCTAAATTGCGTTATCTCAACATTTTATAATATATTGCAGACCTGAATGCAGTGATGGGTGTTTGTTATCAAATTAAATTAAGTTGATAAGTTTATGTTGCTGTTGTTTTTTTTGTGTGATCCATACTGTACCAACTTTTCTGATTTGAAGTTGTATGAGACAGCTTTGAATTACAACAGTGCTTGATGGTAATGGTAAACTGAGTAGAATAATAACCAGCTGGCCTAGGGTTCAGTCTCGTGGCCTCCTTCAGATACTTAAGGTCCTTGTAATCAGTGTAAAACAGAACAAGATGCTGTACACCCTCTGTGTTGCCACTTTTCTAGGGTGTTTAATAATGAGTAGTTCTTAGTGACCAACGTTGTAGTTACGCTCCATTGGGGAGCATAACTCCTTAGTAGAAGGCTGCATTTGATTGTTGTACCATAGTATAGGTGTATATGTGGCAGCCTTCATTTAAATCTGGAAAGCACAGTCAACTTCAGTCACAATTTCACTGGAATACATGATAAATCATTCATATATCTGGCTCTCTAATTTCTTAGCTTAAGGTGTAAAACTCAAGTAGAAAGTAAGAGGTAAGTCGGTTTTAGGTAACAGTAGATAACTACATTTGCTTCTATTCTTCCATGGTGAAGATGCAATATCCAAGAAGGAACCCAACGGACTGTACGTGAAACTCACATTTCTTGGATTTAATGTAGACATCCTGCAGCAGCAGCTGGAGGACCTGACACACATGAAGGAAATATTTTACCAGGGTTTCAGTGACATACTCCTGCATTGCCAAGTTCTCCACTGTGGATAATGAGTATACACTAGAGAGAAATGGTACAGCACCCTTCATGAGTTCAATGACACATTTGTATGGCTTATGCAGTGGGAGCTTGGCTGGCTTCACTTTACAAAGAACTAGATCAGTGTAAACATTGGGAATGCTGGTGGATAGTAAGAACATGGATGAAGGTATGAGAGTGGTCTGATGGTAAATCATGAGTGGCTGGATGCCTTGCTTCCAATCAGCCCAGGAGATTACCGAATTATGCAGTTGAAAATGTGGATAGCACTCGCTGAAAGATGTGTCGCCTGTTTCCCTAGGATAACCATCCATGCCAGTGACAACCCACATTTCATCAATACAGTTTCGCCCTACAGTTAGGTCTATAGTAGAGACTCCATTCTGAGGAGCATGCAACATGACAGGAACTCAGAAAGACAGGGAAGTTAATGTGAGAATAAATAGTCTCAGCTTTTTAGCATGTGAAGTGTCTGGTACACCCTCCTTTTTGTGCTGTGGTAATCATGATAGTTGGTGCAAAGACACCCGTCCAAATGCCTCCTGCAAAGGGACCCTTCCTGAGGCAGGTGCATTAAGTCAGTCTGCATGGAAATGTCAGATGTGTGGCTTGGACATCACCAGACCAATGCAGTTACTAGAATTACTCAGGACAGACACGGATCCAATTTGATCATCAGTACAATAATATCCTTCAGGGACAAGCCAGATTCACAACATGACAACACTGCTTTAAACATCTGGTTGAATCTTTGGTGAAATGTGGCATGCATGTGAAATTCTAGCATATGCTGCAGCCAACCAGGAACTGCTGCAATTTTGAGCATAAGTGATCTGACCACTGCAAGGATGTTTGAACACATCCCTGAAAATCAGAGGTAGAAAATGAACACAGTCACAATCAGTCAAAAAAATTACAAACCAGAAACAATACCATGGACATGAAATCCATCGAGCAAAGTCAAATCAGTAATGAGCGCTAAATGACAATAGATGAACGCTACATACAATAGCAATGTGAATTCACAAGAAGCAAAGATAACTGGGGATTTAAAGTGAGAAATGAATGAAATGAGGAACAGATGTGCATGAGTCAACATCTTGGTGAATCAAAATGAATGATTACTGAGGCACAGCATATATGCTTCTTATTAAAATTCTGGGAGTCAGACATGCTGGTCAGAAGTATAACAAACAATCTTAAAGCATATATAAATATGATGGCAACAGATTACTGAAAATTAATTTTTGTACATTAACATTTGGACTTCTTCCATGATGATCTTTGCCCAGAAAACATTGTCACCAATCAAGAGTGGCATCATGGTAATTGGATTGGAATTCACTTAAAGAAAATCAGATGGGCAATGTGTCAGCATCATTATGCGAATAAACGTAATGCAATTAAAAGCAATACTGTTTATTTGAAGGTTGCTCCAACTTCCTATTATATAAGAATTAAGATATAATTTGTGTAATCATCTTTACATGGTCATAATCTCACATAGCCACATGTGAATCATTATCTCAATTTTTCATGAAGTAAAACTTTGGGGAAAATAGTTGTGTAGATTTTGTATTTGTAATGCAACAGCAAAGTGTCATTTCCAAAACTCTGCACCATAAGACATCATAACAAATTGTTCTAGTTCCACATAAAATCTTTTCTGTCCTATAAAACAAGTCAAAAAACACAAATAAATTACTTATTCTTGACATGGTAATCTGAATTACGTCTTCCTACTGTTCAAAAGATTTTTGAACGCTCTTACTATCGTAAATTAATATCAGTTGGTGTCGTTCATCACATATGTCTGCACTGTACATCTTTGCTCACTGGTGCATAATCATATAATACAAAACACAGCCACATCCTGAGGTTCCTGCGTGACCATGACGGTGCAGATTGGTTCCAGCTTGTTGGGTCCTCCCCATTATTTAATGTATTCCACTCTATTACTACTGCTCGCAGTGACAGCTCATTCCTTTCCATCATTATATGAGGGGTCATTCAATAACTGAGAACTCTCTTCCATGCCATAACCACATTTCTATAACTGTTTAGGTATGTGTCACAGCTGCAAATGCACAAAATTCAAAGATATGTCAGGTGATTCCCATCAAAATTGCCACAGCAAGTGCAATTCCTTGCTTCCATATGAATTCTGTCAAACACCATTGATCATAGTCATAACAAGCCAGAGGTCAGACCTAAAACAACAAAACTATGTTTGTAGTGAATGGATTATACATTAATAATGTACATTTAACAGTAGTGTGTCATACTGAGAATGAATTTCTTATACGCAACCAAGCCTCATGCAAAATTCATAGGAATTCTAGCCAGTGATTTCATATAAATATAGTCATAAAATCCTAGAACTGCTAACTCCACCTATATCGCTTCGTAAATTTTCATGCTAGTTGGTGCATGCAAACCTCCATGAATTTATGATTGTGAGAGCATGTAATATTTATGATTCAAATACATATTTCCCAAATAACCCAAGAATGACTTTGTGTTATTTAAGTGTAGCTGAGATACACATAGTCTTTTGATGCCCTGTTATAAAACCATGTTTACTAACAGCCGTACAAGTATGTTTTCAGTAGGTCAATCAGATAGACAGTAAGATTTTGGCCTAGGTAAAGCTAGGTTAAATGCTATACAAGATAATTGGAACCAACCTCCAGTTTACTAATGCATCTGCGTTATATTGAGCAGTACATATCCAGGGCTCTGTTTTGCCTGAGTACTAACACTTGGTTCATAATCCAATGTCATCATGGACACTGCACAATCTATATGTTTTTGTCTCTAACAATCTTATCATGTTTATTCCCATAGCATAAGTTCAGCATCGGGCATTTTTGTAATTTAACTCTTGCTGTGATTATCATATGTGACTAGTATTTAGACTTAGCATATTCACAGTAACATGGTGCAATTGTTTTTTTCTTGGATCAAAAACACCATAATCACATAAAGATATACATTACTCATGCAATGCTTTGTGGGTATTTGAAAGTTCAGAAGAAGCTCAGTTAAAACAGTTATGTATACATGTTACCATAGATATAAGAAAAACTTTTTCACATCTGTGCTTGTTATACTCTGACATGACACTCAGGTTTCTCGTTGTTATGGTTACACTGATACTAATTGGCCTTCATCTCATACAAAGTCTTCTATGGTGTCTTTCTAAGGCAAAAGGTCCACAGCTTGATCCTTAAATACAGTCATTGTTTATGCCAATTGACCAATCAAAATTTTAGACTGTTTAAAGAAACATCTTGGTTTTAAGTTGATTGTTTTTAGTTACCATTGGTATGAACAAAGTAAATACCCTTACTGATTTGCAAAAGGCAATGTATTGTTACATGAATGTGTGGAGTGTATAATTATTTATTTATGTTTATTTAATATTGCTTAACATTAATTAACATTGATTAACATCAAGAAAGTAGCAAGGTTACATCAATGTCGGTCAGACACATTCATACTGGGTCAGTGTATTGCAATCAAGTGACCTAAAGCATGCTTATTGAATGTGGGAAGAAAATGTTGTATAACAGACGCAGGAATAACTTGCAAACTCCACACGTGTAGTCCGAGGCTAGGACTGAACCAGGGATCTCTGGAGCTGCCCGCACTAAACACTTACACCACCCTGCGTGTAGTGGAAAGTATAATTTCATTGTCTATAGATTATGCATTTTTTTATTTAAATGTGACTAAAAGTGGCTATATCTTGTCAGTTGTTTAGTCTTTTTCAATTTTGGTAAATCTTAAAATGTGTGAAAAATATAAGTTAAACAAACAAAAGTGTAATAAATAAATATTTTTAAGCCAAACAAATTAACCCACCAGTAACTACCCATGAAATGCTACCTATGTATAATTATCATTAATTTATTGTTTATGATACATTTAATTTTTACATAATGTTTATCCATATATTAATGGATGAAAGGAACTACAAAAATATAAACACAAATGTTACTTTACATGCTGCAATGTTTCTCTAAAATGAAGCAATATTCATTATTTCAAGATTGGGAAAGGTGTTACCAAAAGAACAAAAATGCATATAAAGATATACCAGTCCAGGGAGAGAGCCTGGCAACCAGACAAAGAGACAATCAGACACCTAGAGAGAAGAAGAAAGACCTAAAGGAATTAAGTTCATCCAAGGAGAGAGAAAGGCAGAAACTAGACATCGGCAAACAGACAGATACCTGGAGAGCAGGAAAGAGAAATATCTAGAGAAAAAGGAGAAATGTGGATATTTAAAATGCAAACCACAAACCTAAAAAAACAGATGAGACATTTGTCTTACTTAGATTTAAAAACTGGGAGAAAACCATCACCAAAGGTATTAAATTGCACAGGCATTTTCAACTTTTCAGACAGTTTCAGAGGGATGGAACAACTGGATTACATGGAACTAGTTTACCACTAGTAAATACATTTTACAAATACAAATACACAGTAATTTAGTCAAATCAATGCATACAAAGTAAATATGCAAAAACAATGTGGTCCAGACTAAATATTTTTTAGTTATATCATGTATTACTTCATTAAGTACTTCCATTCCTCTTTGAGTTTAATCAATGGCCACTTTATCATGTACATGGTCAAAATTTTGTTGATATTTATTATAAATAGTCATCTTAAGTCAGCTTAAGTCTCAGTTAATAAGTATGGAGCAGAAATAAATCTCCATAAGCAAACAATTACATTGATGTGTGCTTTACACACATTCAGTTCCTCAGTGATTTTCAATATGACACTTTCATAGGTTTCCGCCACCAAAACAATTCAGTTCATAAACCTTCTTCCCTGCTCTCCTAAAATAAATTCCATAAATAAATGGTTTGCCAGATATGATGGCGAAGTTATCTGGCATACAAAGAGTCCTGACCTTATTTTGCTCAGACACCTGAAATATGGTTTATTGTCCACCACCAGTTCTTGACCTGATAAATATATTCCAAAATGAGGTGGATATTTCTTCTGTTTAAGAAGCAAGGGGAAGACAATTCCAAAGGGAGGTTTATGGATGTCACAAACCTTTGGCTACATTGTGTATCATAACCGTGCTCTTTGCAAGTAAACAATAACTATGCACAAATGTCAACCCTCTATCCTGTTCAAAAATAGAGATGGACTACCAGGGAACTGCCACCAACTAAGAATTGTTTTGGTAATGTGTTTTTACTTTATACATGATGTACTCGTACAACCAAAATTTTAAATAAACCTGTTTGCAATAATTTGTCATGAACATAGACAGAACCCTTTCTAAGTATGTGGAAAGTCAATATAATTACAAAATTATTAAACATATAAGTCAAACACATAAAAAAGCATATTGTACTTGGTTGAGCACATATAAAGAAATGGAAAGAAAATGGCACAGCCATGACTTTGTTTATAAAAAAAACATCCATCAAAATGGCATTGATTAAAGAATCAAGCAAGAGGCCGAAGATTACACCGAAGAAGCTGCAGTGGTCAATAACTGAGATGGGAATAGTACAAGGCAGATATTTCTCAAACAATCAACAATGCTGTGCTTTATGGAAGAGTGACAATAGTTTGCCAAAAGGCATGCTGGAGACTCTTTTCTTGAAAACTTTTTACCTTGTTTCAAAGCACATTGTACGGCACAAACCAAATACTGCACCCTGAGAACACTTTCCCCATAGTGAAGCATCCTGGTGACAGTGTTATGCTGTGGGGATGTTTTTCAACTACAAGGACTGGGAAAGTTGTCAGAGTTGATGGCATGAGGAATAGCACCAAATACAGAGCAATCCTCAAAGAAAATCTGTTCCAGTTGGCAACTGCCATGAGACTACAACAAGACACAGGCTCCTACATTTGATGCCAAAGCTACACAGAAGAGATTTAAATAAAAAAATCCTGAGTAGCCACTCAAAGCCCAGACCTCAATCTGATTAAGAATTTGTGTCAGGATTTAAAAAATTCTGGCAGAGATTAGGCTGTTTTGAAGGAAAATGGGCAAAAAAACAGGGGTACAGATGTACAGAGTTGTTTAAAACATACCTTAAAAGACCTTAAAAACTGCAACAAAAGGTGATATAACCATGTATGTATCTTTTATGCAAAACTATAGATAATTACATAGGTTCACAAACTTTCAGGCCCCACTCTTCAATCATTTATTACAATAACTTTTTACAATAACTAATTTGATTTAATTTTTCTTAATTTACGGCAATGAGATTAAATTAATTAGCAACAAATATATTTTTAAAACTACCTACATCGTCTCGCCATTAATTCCGGATTGGTACAAAGATTATGAATCACCCACACTTACTGTACTGTCCAGAGCTATTGATACCAACTGCGTGCTTTATCAATTTGTAATTTCTACCAGGTGATTGTTGTATAGAAAAGAGCTTGTTTCAGCATGGTCTGGATACAAATGACAGTCACTTTGTATTCACTGACTTACTTACTTGGTTGGAAATTACATTACCATACAAACAATTAGACAAAATAATAATAGGTTAAGTGCAATTGCCTGAATACTTTTCTTGCCCCGTTTAAACCTAAAACTGCTTCATGAACACACTCTTGTGAGGCCAGACTTTTACCCCTGATGACTTGCAATGTACTTAGAGCTAATTATGCACTCCTTACTACTGCTATAATCTACGTTCACGATCTTGATGCACTGGATTAATTTTTGGTGTTATTTCCACGCTTGATGTCATTGCCTTACTTTAAGATGCAGAGCAACCTGCTTTCTGCCATCCTGGCAGCACACTTGACAGCTTCCTCCAGTTGGATGGGAGGAGCTGAGCTGCCATGAAGCAGGTGTTTAGGGACTTCAGCTCTATTCCTCTGACTGCAAACAACTGTACGTTGGGACCTTACATATGCCACTTAGCATTCACAAGTTCACAATTCATCAGAGACCCACAGGCCTGGTCTCGGGCTACAGCAGCTGCTGCTTGCTTCTCATGTTTATGTGATCCATGTCTACGATCAAACACTGCAGGTGTTTGTCCTTCTTCACAATTAATATAGGACTGGAGTTTATTTTTGCAGTCATCGTTTCCTTTTTTGATGTTACAGTCTGTTGGTCTCTAGATAGTGATGATGAAAAATAAGCCTGGCTATATAAATGTGATTGAAAATTGATGGCCAAAGTTGAAGTGAGATGTGATTGTAAAGTTGATATCACTAAGCTGAAGTACAGTGCGGTCAGCCTGGTGAGTTTTTTCATGATTTTATATATATATATATATATATATATATATGTATATGTGTGTGTGTGTGTGTGTGTGTGTGTGTGTGTGTGTGTGTGTGTGTGTG
>JAUZST010005995.1:0-15163 GCA_034779995.1 Parotocinclus haroldoi
TAGTGTTGGTGTTTATGTTGGGACTGAATGTCATGGTTGATTCCTGGAGCCGTCATGTCCTGTAAATCCAAAGTGGCCCCCAGTGTGGACTTTGATCACAGCTGTTCGGACAGTGTGGAGTATCTGACTCTCAACTTTGGTCCCTTTGAGACTGTCCATCGCTGGAGGAGACTTCCACCCTGTGATGAGTTTGTGGGTGCAAGGTAAACATAGCATGAATATGCAAGTTCTCTGGTTCTGTGGTGGTGGCTGTGCACCAGAAGGTCCAGGGTTCATGCCCCATCAGTGCCAAGCTGATACTGGGTTAAGGCCCTTAATTCAGAGCTGCTTGGGTTGTAATGTTGTTCAATTATATCAGCTTTAACTAGTCTTCTTGTTTGGATGTCTTGCGTTCTTCTCTAGACGCAGCAAGCATACGGTTGTGGCCTACAGAGATGCCATCTATGTGTTTGGTGGAGACAACGGGTAAGTAGGAACGCGCTAGTTCACTGTTCGTTACCCAGCACTTACATAAATAACCAAATTATATTTTTGTTTTAGGAAGAACATGCTTAACGACCTGTTACGCTTCGACGTGAAGGACTGCTCGTGGTGTCGGTGAGAATGTTTACCTTTGTTTATGTTTTGCAAATGGACTGTAGATGCTTTCTACTCATTTACACTGCTGTGTCACCGGACAGGGCCTTTACGACCGGGACTCCACCTGCACCCCGATATCACCACTCTGCCGTCGTCTACGGGAGCAGCATGTTTGTGTTTGGTAGGTGGTTTAATGCATGTATATGTTGTACTGGTTATACTGGTAATACTTCTCTCTCCTGAAGGATCTGAGGAGCCTGTTTCCATTGTGTTCTATGGGAAAAGACCTATCTTGTTCCTGTGTGTGTGTGTGTGTGTGTGTGTGTGTTAAAGGTGGTTATACAGGTGATATCTACTCCAACTCTAACCTGAAGAACAAAAATGATCTGTTTGAGTACAAGTTTGCCACGGGGCAGTGGACAGAGTGGAAAGTGGAGGGAAGGTGAGACATCGCTCTAATTAAAGCCTTGCGTCTGCCCCTGACGGGTCGCTGACCTGTTAAACGTGTGTTGCAGGTTAGTGGCCAGGTCTGCACACGGCGCCACCGTGTATAACGATAAGCTCTGGATCTTCGCTGGTTATGACGGAAATGCGAGGTGCTCTCACAGCTAATGATTCACCGTAAGGCGGGGTGTGGTTCGTATTTAACGTTAAACCGGGTGCTTTTCTCTTCAGGCTGAACGACATGTGGACCATCGGCCTTCAGGACCGGGAGCAGGCCTGCTGGGAGGCGGTGTGTATCTGCTCTGTATTGTGTCCATTCAGACCGCGTTTTGAGGTTTCTGCTGAGCTGCATTTATGCCTGGTTGTTGGAGGTCGTGCTTTGGAGCGCCACCAGAGGGCGCTACAGAAATTGAAACGTGTATTGCAGGAATTGGAAAAAGTAGTCTTATTCTAAACCAAGCCTTAAAGGTTTGTTTTTGGGGAGGAGTTTCAGTGCCAGAACATGGCCTTTCCATTTTGGCACTAAGGGGATTTGACTCGTATCTAGATGATCTACAGCAGAAAATAACCAACTTGGCACGCTTGGTGATGAAGGCTCTAACTCTTCGAGGTGGAAATCCTTCTCAGATCGAACAGAGTGGTGAGATTCCCCCTTCCTGCTGTAACTTTCCAGTAGCCGTGTGTCGGGACAAGATGTTCGTCTTCTCAGGCCAGAGCGGAGCCAAAATCACAAACAGCCTCTTCCAGTTCGAGTTTAAAGGTCACATGTGAGTGTAACTCCAACTTTGCATTCCTAAAAAAGAGAAGAAAAAAGCTGAGATTAAAGCCGTGTTCGTGTCTCCCAGGTGGACCCGCATCCCCACTGAGCATTTACTCCGGGGTTCTCCACCGCCCCCGCAGAGAAGGTACGGGCACACCATGGTGGCATTCGACCGGCACCTTTACGTGTTCGGAGGGGCGGCGGATAACACCCTTCCCAACGAGCTGCACTGCTACGACGTGGACTCTCAGACCTGGGAGGTGATTCACCCCAGCGCTGACAGCGAGGTAACGTCCCGGCCACGTCAGGGGTCAAATGGGAAGCGAAACGCATCGATTCAGACCGGTGTCTGTGGGTCTGTGATTCCAGATGCCGAGCGGAAGGTTGTTCCATGCTGCAGCCGTGATTCACGATGCCATGTATATATTTGGAGGAACGGTGGACAACAACGTGCGCAGCGGAGAGATGTACAGATTCCAGGTGAGCTCTTTACCTAATGTTTATTGGATTAGCAGCTAAGATTTAGACTGACGTGATCGTGATGAGGTTTTTCTCGACCCGTTGTGTTCAAATTGGCGCTTTAAAAGGTCGTCTGTTCCCCATGCCCCCGCCCCTTCTAGTTCTCTTGTTACCCAAAATGCACCCTTCACGAAGATTACGGCAAGCTTTGGGAGAACAGGCAGTTCTGCGACCTCGAGTTCATCCTGGGAGAGGTCGGTCCGGTGCATTTCCAACATGGCTGTTATGTTATTGCGCGCCCTCGTTTTTGTGCTCGCACCCCTTACCTTTGCATGTCCTGTAGAGGGAGGAGAGAGTGCTGGGTCACATCGCTATCGTCACGGCTCGCTGCCAGTGGCTGAGGAAGAAGATCCTCCAAGCTCGAGATCGACAGAAACAAGTGAGTCCTTCCAAATTCCTTCCTAAAAACGGCGGGGGTTGGGGGGTGGAATTGGAACATGGGGTACAGGGTTCAAATTCCAAATTCCGGTCGCCGTTTACCCTGCAGCGGAGCAAGCAGGAAGCGGGCGAGGACGGGGAGGAGTCCGGGGCAGGCAGACAGAAGGACTCGGGAGGTCCTCCTATGCTGGAGGTGTGCATCAGGGAGGCCGAGGCTCAGCCCTTCGAGGTGCTCATGCAGTTCCTGTACACGGACAAGATCCAGTACCCACGCCGAGGTCTGTTGCCACCCCAAACGTGGACGGCTTAAGCTGATCTGTGAATCTCTCTGTGTAGAAACGATGCATGTCCGGGTATGTTTGAAATAACCTTGTTATGGCCCCCTCAGGCCACGTCCAGGATGTCCTGTTGATCATGGACGTTTATAAACTGGCCCTGAGCTTTAAGCTCTCACGTCTGGAGCAGCTGTGCGTGCAGTACATCGAGGCCTCTGTCGACCTGCAGAACGTCCTCAGTGTGTGCGAGAACGCAAACAAGCTCCAGCTCGACCAGCTCAAGGTGAAACCAGGGCGAGAACCTTGTAGGTCGTAGACGTCTCGGAGATCATGGTTCGTGATCTCGGCCTTAGGAACTGATTTATCCGCTCTCTCGTCGTTACGTACGCAGGAGCACTGCCTTAACTTCGTCGTCAAGGAGACGCACTTCAACCAGGTCATCATGACCAAGGAGTTTGAGCATCTCTCCACTTCTCTCATCGTGGAAATAGTGAGACGCAAACAGCAGCCGCCCCCCAGGGTCTACTCCGACCAGCCGGTCGATATAGGTACGGTCCGAGCTACACATTAAAGCTCCTCCAGGGTGCGGTCGATACATCCCTCTGCCTCTTATCGTGGCTTTAGGAACGTCCCTGGTGCAGGACATGAAGGCTTATTTGGAAGGGGCGGGGCTGGAGTTCTGTGACATCATCCTGCTGCTGGATGGCCATCCTCGACCTGCTCACAAAGCCATACTGGCAGCTCGCTCCAGGTACGAGACCAAGCCTGGATGCCCTTCAGTCGTCCTGCCTGGCCTGGCCTTGGTCTGGGTTTACTTATCTGCTGACGTTTGCTAGCTTTCTGTGCTGCTGTGCCATCTTATTATCGCCTTTCTCTTCCGTCAGTTATTTCGAGGCCATGTTCCGCTCGTTCATGCCCGAGGACGGCCAGGTGAACATCTCCATAGGTGAGATGGTGCCCAGCAAACAGGCCTTCGAGTCCATGCTGCGCTACATTTACTACGGAGACGTGAACATGCCTCCTGAGGACTCGCTGTATCCTTGAAACGCTCGGCGCAGGCCTTTTTAAGTGGCAAAACAAAACGGGCCGTGCCTTTGGGTACGATGGGATTTGTAGTTCCTTAACCCGAGCACAGGTACCTGTTTGCGGCTCCGTATTACTACGGCTTCTCCAACAACAGACTGCAGGCTTACTGCAAGCAGAACCTGGAGATGAACGTCACCGTGGAGAACGTCTTACAGGTGAAAGCCTGCCCTCTTACCCTGTGCCCCCCCCCCCGCTTTCTGTTTCGTTTACTCTCTGATCCGTGTCGCTGTCGTTCTCAGATCCTGGAAGCAGCTGATAAGACTCAGGCTCTGGATATGAAGAAGCACTGCCTCCATATTATAGTGCACCAGTTCATCAAGGTGGGTGTGCTGCTGAGCGACGCCGTGCGCCTCTGCTGGTTACCCGACCAGGCCTGGCGGTCCTGAAGCGCTTTAGAACCAGACGCCGTCGTTAAGGCCTCGCTTAAATCGGGTTACCGCTGTTAGGGCGCTGCTGCATGACGCCTGGGTTTCTACCACAGCTTTGGTTTGCTTCTGCTCCTGTTTTTGGCCTGTGTCGTTCCGTTTTACTGTTTGTTTATCCGTTTTTGCTCTGCTCTCCTTTTCCCCTAAAGGTGTCCAAGCTCCCCAACCTGCGATCGCTCAGCCAGCCGCTGCTGTTGGACATCATAGAGTCTCTGGCATCACACATATCAGATAAACAGTGTGCAGAGATGAGCTCCGACATCTAGGCATGTGCAGTTTTTATTTGGTCATCTCACGCCGCCGACGTGTGTGTGTGTGTGTGTGTGTGTTTCCGCCCTTCCTTCGTGTTCCCCTTCCCCGTCCCGCTCCTCCAAATTCAGCACCTTAAATCGTTCAAAATGTCCATAAGCCGGCGTATTTGACCCACGTGTTCCCAGATTAATAGATAGGGATGCACCCTTATGATGCTGAGGGGTGGCACGGGGGCCTAGGCACGGTTCCAGACTTACCCAAAGCAGATGAAGGAGGCCGAGCTCTCGCTATGTGAATATTCACTATCCAAGGGCTGGACTGCACCGTATGAATTAAAATGAATTATAATATTAACACGACCCTAGTCAGTATTTCATTCCTTAATCCATTGTGTTCAGTTTCTGTTATTTTTCTGTAAATATCATACTCTGATCTTTGTATTTATTCCTAAACTTGGTAGGAAACTGTTATGCCGGTTGTAAGGAGAGCTTTGTTTGGATAACAGGACGACAGGCGTTTTGTCTGTGTGTCCTTTACTGTATAATAAACGATTCGAATTGAACCCAGGTGTGTTATTTCTGTAGCCGCTTGTACAGTGTGCTCGGGTCGGGCTTTAGACGCTTTAAAATCGATGAGTTACAGAATAAATATGTTTTGAGCTGGGATCGGATCCATGATCTGTGAGATTTGGGTTCTGTACCGATTCTGTAACGGCTGAAGGTGAAACTAAAGACAAACGGAAAACCTGAACAGCTCAACAGAGAGCTCATTGATAGAAACCTGTGCTCTTAGACAGACCGGACAGCGACTGCACCTGGACCCGGGGTCACATGAGGTGGGGTTGGGGTGGGGTGGGGTGGGGGGGGGGTGACAGGGGTGCAGTCTGAGATCCTTGTCTAGAATCCAGAGGGTATGACTCCCTAAATACAGCCTGTTGTAAATCTAACTTCAACTTTAAAAGTTAGAATTAAAAATATCTTTAAAAGCAGCATTGGGGAAAAATGTGTGCTGCTTGTGCCTTTAATCTGGACCTGCTCATGTTTCTCCCTGCGGAGGTTCCCTGTGTCCCGGTCGGACTGCTATCTGATTTCAGCTCTTTAAAAAGCCCACATTGTCCTCAAAGATGATCTTAATCACCTGGACTGAACAGAACGCCTCTTGTGGAGAACTGGATGCTTTTGGGATTTTGTGGACGTGCCATGTTGCGCTTATTAAAACGTTTGATTAGGAGACCTGGGCTGGACTTGTGGCTGCTGAAGCGGGGCCGGTTAAAGCAGAGTCAGTCGGTAGGAGAAGAGCGTCCGGAAAGGACCTGCAGATGGAAAGAGCGAGGAAAGAAGATGCTGGGATGGTTCTTCTGACCACTAAGATTGTGCAGAGGGCATCGCTTTTTGTGGCTTTCGGAGGCTTGGTCACGACGTTCATCACCACCTTCCTGCCACTCTGGAAGACGATGAATTCGGAGCTGAACGAGATGGAAAACTGGTACGAAGGTCTGTGGCACACCTGCATCTTCACCGAAGAGGTGGGCCTGCAGTGCAAAGCCTTCGAATCGCTCCTCGCCCTGCCCCCGGTCACGCTCGCCTCGCGGATTCTGATGTGCGTTTCCATCGCGGCTGGCTTCTCGGGTGTCTTGGCTGCGTTTTTTGGACTCGACGGTGTCGGGATTGGTGCTGGCAGGCACAGACTGAAGAAGAATCTCCTGATTGTTGGTGGCGTTCTCATTTTGGTGTCGGGGGCCACCACGTTGGCGCCAGTCTCACTGATAGCATACGTGATGGTCCTTGAGTTCTGGGATGAAGGTCTGCCGGACGTCATGCCCCGTTGGGAGTACGGCGAGGCCATGTTTTCCGCCTGGTTCTCCGGACTTCTGCTGGTAATCGGAGGCTCGTTCCTGTTCGTGGCTGTGTGTATGGGCGACAACGAGGCCAAGCGGCGCGGCCGAATCTCCTCTCCAAACCGCAAAGTCCAACCCCGGACTCAGAACTACGAAAAGACAGATGTTTTGTAGATCTTTTTTGTTAGACGATAGGATGGGGCAGACATGTTTTTTTTTAAGGGAATCGGAACTGATTCATGATTCATACAGTGATTAAATACGATCTAATAAATGATTCTTGACTCTCCTGATACATATCGAATCGTTTATGATTATTTATTATTACAAAGACAGCACTGTTTGGAGAGGGTCTGCAGAGATCTAGGGTGAATGAGGACAAGCAGAGTGCAGGTGTGCATTTGCTTTACAATCAGAGCTTAATCACAGAAAGTAGGACACTTAGCAGGGTGCCAGGGTGAGAGCAGGGGCAGTCGTGTCCGGTAGTGAAGCAGCTGTACAGCTGTGACTTACTTTAGCAAACCTTTCTTAAAGCCTTTGTCTCTGTTCGTCCATAACATGTGGCTAGAAGTTTGCTTCTTTGCCTTTGAATGAATATTAACTGAACATAGCAGAACTGTGCAGCACAGTCACTTCAGTTTTCATTATCGGCTCCTTGTCAATAGCCATGATTATTTTAACAGCTGGAGAAAGAGCTTCATCGCAGGGAACCGGCAGCTGCATGCCATGCATTATTCATGCTTTATTATTGCGTTGATGGCATGCCATGTGGCACTCCTGTAGTATTTTAGGGCAGGCATGGTGTGATCGACTAGCTGTAAATGAAATTCATCGTTGGGCCACGTGTTTGCCCTTTTACCCTTTCCAGCCAGTAATATTACTAAGCGACATGGTGCATTTCACACAATGACCACGAGAGGGCACCCGTGAAGCTTGGTGAGTGTAGTACAGCCACGTGAGGGACAGGTGCCCGAGCCAGCATGGACAGATCCTGTGACCTGACCTTATGTGGCATGGCTGGGAAGGACAGGCTCATTATCAGCACAGATCTAAGTTCAGAGTTGACCGAAAACAAATACGGACTCACGCATGTGCACACAAACACACCCTCCTACTCCGTTTTGTACCCTGCACGATGCAACACAATGTTGTGTTAACAGGTGTTGTTTTCACGCCCGTAACGGGGCACTTTCGCATGGGCATTTCGGGATAAACCAGAGCGGGAAAGCGGGGTCAAAACAAGAAGGTAATCGCTCCTCGAACGGAGGGAATTCGTTACTGTTACTGTGGACACTGTTCACATGCACAGCAGAGTAGAAGGGCAGAACAAAGTTGTGTGGGTAGTACGTGTCTTTGCCCAAAGCTATGTTTAGGGGACAACGAAATGGAAACAAATTCTGTCCGTAAAGCATGGTGGAGGGAGCATTGTGATTTTGCTGCCTCTGTGACCTGTGTAGTTTGCAAAACACACAAAGTGCAGCACATCTGCATATTAATGTACTGTAACTGCACTACTTGATAGTGGAAGGGAAGCGAAGGGAGGTGAGGAAGTGGCATGCTGGGGGAATACATGCTGCGTTAAGCATCTCTGAGCGACTCCATCAATACCGCATACTGCTGCTGAACTGAAGTGCTGCTGGCAACCGACCTGCAACTGCAGAGAGAGAGAGAGAGAGAGAGAGGGAGAGAGAGAGAGGGAGAGGGAGAGAGAGGGAGAGAGAGGGAGAGAGAGGGAGAGCGAGAGGGGGAGAGAGAGAGAGAGAGCGAGAGGGGGAGAGAGAGAGAGAGAGGGAGAGAGAGAGAGAGGAGACTGTCTGTCTCTGGAGTTCTTTTGCACTCCATTAAAATCCTCCACACTTACAGCTGATCCTCCCTGGACCTTCTGAAGTTTTCCGGACAAGGAGAAATTTTTGTTTTTCTTTGCAAAGTGCTTTTGAGCATTTCTCATTTTTATGTGAATTACTGGCATCTGGGAAGTAAACAGGAGATGTCGATAAATCCGCAAGCAAAGTTTCTCAGTGAGCGGCCGTTGACTGTAATAAGTAAAACGGGAAGTAAACAGATGACAGTGAACGAAGCTTCCTTCCACTTTTATCAGACATCGATCTTAAAACCGGCTTTTATTTCCATCGTCAAGCACTCCGTCTCTTTACGTCGTTGTAAACACGCTGCATTTCAGTTGCAAATGAATCAAAGCGGGATAACGTAGCACAGAAAATGACCGGATTCTCACAGGCAGCGTAATTAGGCTGCAAAAACGTAGCAAGAGCTCGGAGCGACGCCCAACGTGTTGTTTGGTGAGAGAGCAGAAATCATCGGCCTGCAATTTCGTGACAACCGTTTAACCTGTGGAAATCTTTTAAGTATTTGATCAGCAGGTCTTACCTAGTGTAAACAAACTAGAAAGACTGCGTACATGATACATCATTAGCCTTTTCATCTTTAAGCAGACAGGCTACATTACGGTACGTGTCCAGGAACTGCAGCCTATCAATTATAATGAAAGGCTCTGGCGGATGTGCACGCTGCAGGACTGGTCAGACCAGACTCTTCATGCGAGGCCAAAAGTTCAGCCGGACTCGTCTTCATGCAAATCCTTCCATCCACTTTACTTTGTAAAGCCAATTAGGCAGGAGCAGAAAAAGTTCAAACAGAGAGACTTGAGTCACTAAATATCATCCGTGATGCAGTGCGTACACGTTTGAACCCGGACAAAGCCTAAGCCATAATTAGCCCTGCTCTTTAAGTGGCAAAGATTGAACATTTCCTGGAGGGTCCTTAGTCAATCAATGTCAGAAAAGACAATAGAACCTCAGGTGTCTGAGCTTACGTTTACATTTACATTTATGTCACGTAGCAGACGCCCTTATCCAGAGCGACTTACAATTCATACGGTCTTACAATCCAAGAAATTGTGTGTTAAGGGCCTTGCTCAGGGACCAAACCGTGGCAGAGGTGGGATTTGAACCCTGGACCTTCTGGTCCATAGTCTGGTACCTTAACCCCTAGGCCACTAGGTCCCACTCATATACAGATATACACAGATTTTCTTCGAATGGGCTTGGCTTGGTCAGTTTGTTACATGCGACGTCTTTCAGTTTCTTTGATTCCTTTATTTGTTCCTCATTTTTTGTGTTTACCAGTTGGTTTTGTTCAACGTCTTTATCGTAAGAAGGCAAAAGGTTGAATCGAAAGCCACCATATTTTTAAATGGTTGGTTATGAAATGCAAAATAGATCCAAGTGATCAAGTGCCCTTTCTAAACATTCGGGTAGATCGCTTGATTCGAGCCAAGTACCTGGTTTTGGGTTGGTTCCACAGACCTGGTCCGGTTGAGAAATCTGGCTGCACTGGCCATCGAATCTCTGCAGCACCAACACTCCCTCCATTTCCAGTTGGTGCAGCAGCGAAATCTACAAGTGTACATGACAGTTCATATCCACTAGCTTAGAAAAAGTGTCAGGAATACGAAGCAAGTCTGGCCCCCTGCCTGCACCTCAAAGTACATTACAGGTACGCCGACGATCATTTCTCATCTGTAATACTTGTCCGGTTTGTTCGGTCGCATTCTCACCTACTCTACATACGTCAAGGCCAGAGCCAGAGCAGCTTGTGGCTGACCTACAGAACAGCACAGACTCCCTTCACATAAATCTGTTTTGTTTTTTTGTTTTTTATGTGCCGGTGGCTTGCCATCGGCTCGGACTGTATGAGCAGCTTCCATCTCTGCGCTGGTTCTCACATAACTCAGCCTGCACACTTCTCCCCCTCCTCATAAATAACTCCACTATCACCTGATAATGTCCCCTTAATGTTTAGTCAATAAAGCGCAGAGTGCCGTCACTTCCCTCGACTCTTTTCCGTACATAAATATAAACATGCCGCTCAGATCGGCGCCGGCTTACGCCAA
Organism: Parotocinclus haroldoi; assembly: GCA_034779995.1. NCBI lineage: Eukaryota > Metazoa > Chordata > Actinopteri > Siluriformes > Loricariidae > Parotocinclus > Parotocinclus haroldoi. The sequence goes on from JAUZST010005995.1 coordinate 10,466, forward strand.
CTCATTTGGCGAAATGTGAGGAGGAGAAACGCGCCGGACTGAATGGGAAATGAACAGGGGAAGAAGCGAGAGGTGGAGGACTGCGTGGCTGTGCAGGTGTTTGGAAGAGATAGGGTCTAGGGTGATGAGTCTGGAATATCTTAGCACTGACAGATCACCTGCGCCAAGCAGCTACTAATGCGGTAATTAGTTAACCCATTGCTTTCATCCGCTCTCACGCCAGGGCTCGTTCAACCCATTTGGATGATCGTCTCAACACAAACTGCAGCTTTGCTAAATTAGCAGTCGTCCTCTGACTCATCTGATTGTCAAATACACAGCGACTGAGCTAAAAATAAGAGCCCAAGTGTCCAAATCAAGGAAATTAGCTGGGCATCAGCCGGTGCTGCTTGAAGCCAATATTCAAGAGGATTAAAGACAGGAGCTATATAGAGTACAGTGAAAATAGGCTTGAATTATTAACAACTGAACATAAAGGTCTCTGTTTCAAATAACCCTCAGCTAAGCGGCTTTTAAATGGTTACGTCCGTATGAATGGACGATTGTGGGCATTATGCGGCGTGGCAGCTCGGCGGTTAGCACCGGAGCCTCACAGGTCCTGAGCCCCGTGTCTCCCTGAGAAACCCTGCTTGGGTTTCCTTCCTTCGCTCATTTCATGCGTTCGGTAAATTGGCGCCTCTGCAGCGTCCCAGTGGGACCGAGTGCGTGCATGTCTGCGAACGTGTCCTGCAGTGGACTGGCACCCTTCCAAGGGTTGCGTATCAACTCGCACCCAGTTCTGCCGCCAGCCTGGCACCCACGCGCCCAACATGAGCGTAAAAGCGACCTCGACCTGAGACCAGGACTGGGCGTGGGTCACTGAAACGATGATCCCCAGCAACAATTATTATATGACCACAGAGGGCGCCATGTTGGAGAAGATGAAAACTGTTTCCTCTTAACCAGCAATATTTCTAAAATGCTATGTGCACTAAGAGAAACTAAGAGGTTTTTATTTTTTTTTTGCAAGTACTTACATTTTCCCGCAGAAAGAAGAAGATGCTGATATCTGGTAATACATGGTCTTGTTAAGTACAATGAAAGTACTTCTTTTTGATTTCTAAAAAGACAGCATACACGCACAGTGCATTTACAGCTTAGACCAATGTTTGCTTAAGCAATTTTGTGTCTCATTTATTATTATTAGTTGCAAAAATACAATTATTATTTAGATATATGTATTTGTAGAGTACATCAGACATCGGTCACAATGCTCAAAGCAGCGGTATCGGCCATTAAAAAGACCCACTTCACTCCAAACTCCAACTCCAAAAATGCTCGCTACTTGACAAGCGTTCTGAAACGAATTAACGTTGAAGAACTTTGATACCACTGTAAGTATATGGTATTGCTGCTAACCGGAACCCCGTTTAATAAAACCAAACGTATGCGGAAATACAAAAGCAAGGTATTAGTACAACAAATTCTAATAATAATAGGATAAACTTCTATAGTGCCCATCCCAAGCTCAAGGATGCTGTACAAAAAAAGTGTGACGTGTGTCTTCTTTATCTGCTACAATGCACCTTAGTCGTGTTCGAAAGCATTCCGTTAGATTACACAACATGACTGAGGTTTGTGTGATCAACATAGTGATGCACTTAGGGTCGGGGATCTATACAAGTAAGCAAAGTTCTCCATCAAAGCAAATGGTTTCTTTACTTTCTTTGTTTTGGGAGAGCTGATGACCTGACTGGATGGAGATGGAAACCTTCGAGTGTTATGTTGAGTCACTGATGTGTTCAGCACGAACCATTCCACTGCTGTTGATTGGCTATTGAGAATCTGAACCCGTTAGCAGTGAGTGACTGAATACTGAATACCAGAGGGGGAGGGGGGGGGGAATGTTGATTAATTTTAAAAGTGTAGGTATTAAAGCCACAAATATCCAAAGTCATAATCCTGGGATTTTGAGACGAGTTATTCCTACGCTCGCATTGTCATTTGCTTTGCAACTGTAATCGCAAAAATTCGTCCTCATTTTTGACAAGATAACGGCGTTTGAAGTAAAGGCTCGGTAATGTGACAGACGTTAAAAACAGCCTATAACAATCCAGCGATGATAAGAGTAAGTAAATAACGGCACTTAAAATCTTCTTGGCTTCTAAAGCTCCCCACAGACAAACCACGTGTTATTTCAATGAGGTCACAAATGTTGAGTGAGAAGGATTCGAGGTCATGAGTCTGTCCCATAAATGATCCTGCCGAGCAGTACAGTCCCAGTCACATTCATCTCAAACCTTTTAAGTATGCTGGAACTTGTACAGAAAAAGCAGCATAAATCCAGAAGAAAGAAATCGCGCCGTGAACCTCTTGCTCTGTGGGCCCGATTTGGAGGCCGCCGATGATGTCTTGCAGAATTACAAAACGAGTCAGGGTGAGCAGGCAAACGGTGGAGAAGAAACCTGAATTTAGAACAGATGTGTCAGATGGAAGCGTGGCACTTCGGCACTGCTACAGAAACAGCGATTCCTGAGGCCCGGGGTTTGAATCCTTAGTGTGGATTTGCAACATGAAGTGCAGGTGGGATTTGAACAGAAACCTGAGCAGTGAGTGCTGGGAAATGTAGTGAGGAAAAGCTGTGGCAGCGCAATACAATACATCACTCAAGAAACAATTTAGTCACAAGTCATCATTTGGTCACCAAGAGACGATGTGCCTCAAAGATCCAAAGATCTCCCACTGAGAACTGATTTTAAAGTCCATTTTGTTTTCAAATCTATTTGGTTACTTGTTTTATTACTAACTTAATTATTATTATTGATTTAAATTATATTGTGTACTTCATCTTACTATGACTTTAATAGACTTTTAGGTATTTGCTTAATTACCATCTAGGCCACCCATGGAGGTCGGGTCCCTTTTTGAGTCTTGGTTCCTCCCGAGGTTTCTTCCTTCTACCTTCAGGGAGTTTTCCCTTGCCACTGTCGCCCTAGGCTTGCTCCATTTGGGATTGGCCTTTTAAGATCATATAAGATTGTAAAGTTACTTTGAGACAATGCTACGTTGCAAAAAGCGCTACAGGAATAAATTTGAATTCTGAATAATTAGTAGGAAACTTAATACTGCATTATTAAATAAGCTTCATGTTAATTACTTGGCCCAACGGTAGGTTAATGGAGGCGGGTTAAGCTAGTTCAAGGTACGCTGTACACCGACAGTAAAGCGACAGCAATGAAACGTAGTGCGAAATGTCTGTTTACGAATAAAGCAGTGGATCGTAAATGCTTTGGCACCTTCTCTGCCGAACGGTCAGTCCGTTAAAATTGGTGTAATTATATTTCAAAATGGTGATTGCCCTCAGTAAGGCACTTGCATCTGGACCAATCACTGTAGACTTAAATGAGCCTTGGTTCCTGTGCACTAAGAAAAACTTCTACTTTAACGTAAAAAGTCCCTATACATAGTTCTAAGAACTGCAATCATCCCCAAACCCTGAAGTGTGTTCAATCGCCATTAGCCAATCCTATGCCGACGACTGGGAGTCACGGTAAATGACTGAATGTCAGCATGAAGGGCGCGGATATAAAATCAACAGTGGAGAGGTAAGAGGTTTGGAAAGAGTAATAAATGCAAAGGGCGGTCAGTCCAGATCTTCGAGGTTTTAATCCCCGTTGATCAAGAGAGGTGAAACACTGAGCGTTGCTTAATATTTCATCATCTGCAGCAAGACCTTACAGACTAAACGCCTGAGGACATGCAAACTACCTGAAAATCCCAGTACACACTTGGTAAAATGTGTACAAACGCCACGGCGCGCCCATGATTTACGACGGTGATGCTCCCAGGAAAGAAAACTTCTAGACTGGGCCCTCACAGCAAAACTCACCGTGATTTCTTTGTTTAGCACTGCTGCAACTCTCATAAGTGCGGCCCGTACATAATTGTGTTTACTGGGTAAACATTGTGTAATGATGAATGAATACATCACTGTCACGGCAGGGGGAAAAAACATGGTTCAATTAATATTTGATTAAGTGGGCTGACCTCGTGCGAGGTATCGTAAATACATCGTATTTCTGCATTTGGAATCGGGGTTATGTCTTACTGGACAATACTTGATTTGTGTACTCGTGTCGGCTTCCTGCGTGGGAACGAAGGTGATCTGGTCGCCCGTCGCATGCGTTCGCTGGCGTAGCCGCGAGTCGCATCCAGACCGAACGATGCTCTGGGTAATTGAGACAGAAGCGTCCCAAAATGAGGACCGACATTAACTGGGGTATCAATAAATAAAGTACTAATTAAAAAAAGGATCAGTGGCTTAGTGGTGCATGGGGACAGAATACCAATTTCAGCATCATGCACTCCCATCTGCAGTCGTGACGAAGCGTCGCCGAGGGGCCGGCCTAAGTGAGACTCCACCAATCAGAGTCTCTCCCTCTGCTCGGTGACTGAGCAGTGAACCCGCTGCTGCCTAGTCGCCCGTGCGCGCGTGTGCGCGTATGTGTGTGCCGCCAGGCTTTGAGACTTCACCATGATTAATAGCGGTAGGGGGTCTTCCCCTCCCTTTGCACGCAGGAAAATGGAGGGGAGAAGCGGAATGAGGTAGAAATGGGGAAAAACAATGGCTCAGAGAGAACCACTCAGACAGAGAGAGAGAGAGAGAGAGAGAGAGAGAGAGAGAGAGAGAGAGAGAGAGAGAGAGAGAGAGAGAGAGAG
>JAUZST010005996.1:0-15162 GCA_034779995.1 Parotocinclus haroldoi
AAGTTGAATACAAAAGAAAATCAGGAGCAAAACATTTTTAATTTTGTTGAACTTAATGGCTCATGCGGAACATAAACGTGATTAAATAGGTAAACAAATAAATGTCTATTTCTTAGAGTTCCTACGTGATGGACTATATTTGTGCATACCCTATAGGTACCTGTCACAATCACCTAAAACTTTTCAGGAAGAAATGCTTTAAAAAAATGTTGTGCAGTGATATCATTTAAAAAATGGTTGATCAGGTTGAAAAAATGCAATAATATCTAACTCTGACTTACACTCAGCAGGTTGTGCATTACAGCCAGTCAGACGAAAGAGTAAAATATTCTTGTTTGGTTTGGTTGGTTTAGTACAATTTTAATTGGGCTCATATGGAAAACAAATAAATTGCTAACAATTATTAAACTGATCGACTTTAGATGCAACATTTTAATGTGACATTCCAACTAAGCCTTTCAAACACTTTCAGAGTTGTTAGCTAGTGTTTTTCACTGTTTTATTATTTTATTTGTCGTTGCAATTAAGACAATTTTCAACCTCTTCTATCATTGCTCAAAACCCGCTGATAACTATTGCAAGAACAGGCTACTTAGTGACACACATCAAGGCCGCAGTGAGCCGTTAATTTAGAAAGTCACACTGATAGCATTGATAACGTCATGTTGCTATTATTTATTTATTTATTTATTTTTATATGACCAAATTACAATCCTCTCACTGAGGCAATTTAAATGGCTCATTTCAGTGAAAGTGGGCACAATCTCATTTGCATATGTTTCATGGCAGTGCCACTGTCAGCTCTCAGAATGCACATACACACTACAAAGACAAAGGTTTGTGGACACCCCTTCTAAATATTTAAGCTCTTCTATTTAAGACACTCACTTACAACACATTCATATTCGAAAGGATACATTTCTGGATTCTCCATATACACAGTTAGCAGTAAGGTGGGTTGTAATGTGTACCCCAGTTACGCAATATGACATATTTATAGGTTTCCATTTCCAAGTCAATTCATTAACTTTTTTGCCCTGCTGCCCTTAAACAAAGTCCATTGAGAATTATTTGACAAGTTTAAATCTTTACTTGAACTTCAATTCCAAATGTGAGCAAGGGTATATTGTCTAGCATGAGAAGCTGTTCTCACAGTCATTTTCCAAAATCAAATGTAAGGTGTGTGTGTGTTTGGTGGTAATGGGTGGTAGGGGTGGGTGGCTGGGTGGGTTTATTAAACTCCATATGAATACCCATGTTTGAATGTCATTTTAAAAATGTCCACAAAGGTTTGTCTATATAATGAATGTAACATTTAATTCTCTTCACTGGCACAGTTTGCTATGTGTTACTGTTGCTTCCTGCAGAACTACTATATTCTGAATGATATATTAAATTAATAAGTCAATTATTTAGTGGCATTTAATAGTCTATTATAGGCAGTCAGGTATCAAGTTTGATGCATCTTAACCATTGATATGACAATTAACCTAAGCAGAAAAAGAGGCAGGCTGCCTCCAGTGTCATTATGCCATTGTTGCACGATGTTGCTGAGATAGAGTGCAACGATGTGCTCATTCATTAGCACAAATGCACTGGAACTTGTAGATGCATAATTTAATATTCAGATGAGCTTCAGCTCTTGCGCCTCAGTATCACCTTCAGTTACCCCCATGAACACCAAACAGACTGCGAACCATGTAGAAAATAGAAAATGTGTTTACTGTTGGGACTTGTGTTTGAGGTGTTAGGTAGGAAAAGGAACTAGGCTAAAAGTGTGAAGCTGCTAACACAGTCAGGCCGGTCATATGTCATTGCATGGTTGGACTATATGAGGGTGACTGGTTTTACTAAATGTTATTTTATTTTATTTTTTTAACAAGGATAAATGGCTACATCTTTATTACAGTTCAGCAGACATAGACTGCACATTCATCCTGCTGCCACAGATGATGCATATGATGTAACCATATCGAGGAATTAATGGAAGAAGATGGTGTGATATTTAATCACATATCTCATTTACATTATCACCACAAATAGCAGCAGACTTCTGCACTGAAGGGATCTGACTTGTCAATCCCAGATTACCAATGTCACTTTTAATTACTGCCCATGTATGTCATAATGAGAGCTTTACTGTATAAAATGTACCAGTTATTCTTTTGGTATAAATTTAATTGTATATGTGCCTTACAAAGGGATTTTAGTTTAAACTCTTGCTTGTTTGAAAAAACACCCACACTGCATTTCACTGGGCAACACATCAAAAAACAGCCTTTGATTCCTAAGCCTGTCAGATGCCTCATCACAATTCAAATATCTCCTCAGATTCCATTATATAGTCCAGCATAATAAGCCAGATGGATACTGACTTTACATTTCCTCTTAGTCCATGTGTTTTTAATAAGATAAGTAATATTATAATAGATAATGTTAATATGAATGATCAGCCAGCACTTATGGATTCCAACTGGCCTAATATTGCATTTTTGTGATTATAATATCCTGATGAAATATTTCCACTATGTTTGTCACTGACTACACCACAATCACCAGAAAATAATTCAAACTGAATTCAGAAATATTCATCGTTCATTTATATGTTGTACTTCCTTTTTTTTCTTTGTTTTAGCTTGTTGTCAAGCACGACATTCTCTTTTGGTGCTCTGTAGTTGCCAAGAAAATTCTTAACAACATCATTAAATGCAAAGGTGTTTTCTGTGGCTCAAGTTATAGCTCATAACAGCATATCTTATCCTTTTAGTCTTGTACCAATTAGTTTTGCTTCAACTTCTATAGCAAACTCATAAGTCAATGACCAGGCTTTTCAATTCTGGCTGTGCTATATGTCATTTCCTACGTCTGGTTCATGCACTATGGCATCCTCACATACCGCATTTAGGCTCCATGTCACTAGTGGCATCAGACCTGGCAAACAGTGGCATTTGACTCATGCTTGAAGGCAGATTGGGGTATTCAGGCAGTTTCTTATTTTTAGACATTTGTCAGACAGAAGTAATAGTATCAATGAGTTGCTCCTTTTCTCTTTTGGAGTGCAAATGGCATTGACCTCCATGTACTTTTGATTTCAAAACAACTGTGAGGAGCCAAGTGTTAGGGTGGCTCTCTAAAAAGGTATAAATATCTGTACAGATGAGAGGATAACTCCTGCCAACCACATCGCCCTGTGTTGCCAGGTGCCTGGGAGAAAACTCTGAATAAGCTGAGAAACAAGACATAAGTCAAGTTTAGAGTACAGAGCAGTCTGTTTATTAAAGGCAAAAGAGAGCTGTCAGCGCAGTTGGAACTGAAGGACAAAACTGATAAGCAAGAACAGGATGTTGTCAATGGCTGAGCTGAAGGAGATTCAGTCATACTGAGGGCTGTTACAAAATATATGTCAACACTTGAAGGTAACACCTATACATCATGTTCATACATGTTAACCTTTATGCTTTATGTAATTTTACATATGAAGTAAAGCCCATATGCTTTCTTAATAAGTGCAGTAATGGTGGGTCCTTGATCCCTAAGGATATACAGTTCTGGTCATGTGTGTAAATAAAATTATACAAATCTACAATGTAATAAATATTCCCAAATCCTATTTTTAGATATACTTACAATTGTACTGAGTGAAGACATGTGCATCAACGTGTCCAAATAGCATCTGTAAATATGAGCAGCCCAGGTATGCCTTGTAAAACATTTGCTTGTATAACACTTACACTAATTGGATGTCCAGTTATGTCTGGATTATTAAAACAGCTTGATTTGTAGGCAATATACTCGTGAACTTAAGTTTTGATGAGACTTGCACAAATTAAGCGGTATAATTTCAGGTAAATTAAGTAATTAATTCAAAAAGAGCCTGTCTGATTCTGACCTTGGAAACTACAAGACAGCGTATGAGTTAAGACAAAACGATGTACAGGCTGAGTCAAAAGACACATGGCACCCTTTCATTTTAGAAACAAAAGAGGAATAACATTTCTGAATACCCTAGCAATTAAAGGGTGAGCGGGACTATCTATTAGGCTGTATGGAACATAGCCACCACTTCACAGGCACCATATTGTTTTCCAAATAGGAAGGTGGTCACATCTAGAAGATCAGACTTGTCTCAGAAATTGATTGCCGAATTAATTATAAATCACATTTGCAAGAAATATTGTGGTTCAAAGGTTATCAACACAAAGTTTGGTTGTTCATCACAGGTACCTGAAGATGGAATCGATGATTCTGATGTCCAATGCAGCTGCCATGTCATAGTCTCAGACTTCAACTACCGACACCCAGAAAGTCCACGACGCAGCACGCATGCATGTCCTGTGACTTTTGACTCCCACTGTGTCATGTGACTTTTGACTTACCCTGTATAGCTTACTAGTAAAAACAGCAGTTTTTTGTAGCATTTAATATCATAAACTCCACTAGTGCCCAAAGCATTGAATTCATTGTATTTTAAATTTATATCCCACAACTATCCAGCCTGTACAAACAGGTATGGCTTCTCATCTGTGTCGTTTGCTGTCAGTACGCATTAATTCACACGATGGAAGTTTCCAACTAAGAACATTAATCCTCTAAACTGTCTAGTGTTGAACCAGAATTCATCATAGGCATAGACTACAGACAGGTAATTGGTCAAATAAAATATCTATATATAATTATTTTACTATACTATATTATATAATATTACAATTATTCTATGAATACTATCTGATCAATGTCTTACAAGTTATACAGATATAATATAATTATATTCTGAATTTTTTTTGTGATTTTCCATGTGGACTTGTTCATATTGAATGTTGATTTATGTTTATATGACTTTTTGCGCATTTATATTCAGGTCCTCCAGTGTGTGTTCGTGATTGTTAATGTGTGCTTGTTCTGTACATGGGGCATCACCAGGTATTTTGCTTAGAGGTGTTACACTGGGCACAACCAAAATAATTAAAGAAATAATACATTTCTTATACATTTTTATTGCCCCTGTCAGTAACAGGTACTTAGAATCATGCTAATTCATCCCGTCTCCATATGGCACCTTTGTTCTGAACATTTTTATATATTTGAACAGTTTCACAATAGGTTTTATGACTTGCAATAAGAACAAAAACGAATTAATACATCAAGAACTGAAGAGCCACTGTGTTGTGTATTTCCTGTCCGAAGTGATATGTATAACAGCTTATGAATTCATATATTGTTTGCATGCAGTTTTCTTCTGAAAATACCCTTTATATCTATTTTAGAGTAGCATCAAAAGAATATGTGATTATGGTAATGTCCATTCAGTAACCATTTGGTAAATGTCTTGTTTCACAGAACATGAAGTGGTCATTGAAGGTGCATACCTGTACTGCAGTTAAGTAATCTTACTGTTATTAAGTCGTATTATATCATTTTAAATTGCAAAACGCCCACCTATAACTGCTGTTTTGACATTGGCATGTTTGATATTTTATCAGGTCTTTTCTGTTAAATTCTTACACAAGCCATATTCCCATGCAGTTTAATATTCTGTTGATCTGATGAATACCTCAATCAATTAGAGTACTGTAGTTAGAGTTAGTTAGAGTAGTTAGAGTACTGTAGTTAGTAAATACTGTAATCAGTAGTAAGTTCTGAATTAAAGTGTATCCACACGCTGACTAATTAAATGTAAATTAACTTCCTCTGAGAGGTCATCCAGAGGACCATCCTCCAGTCTATTACAGTAAACCCTTACTCGGGTCTATGAAAAATGGCTTACACTAAAATACATTTTGCGCATTCACATTACATTTATTTTTCATTACATTTAGTGCATGTAAGATGAGATTTGTGTCAGGTTGTTGAGTTTGGTGTGGAGATGCAAAAAGTTGGAATCTGCAAACAAAACAAAAAAATAACTGCATGTAAACACAGCCACTTATTTGTGACATTTGTGTGTGCGATGGTTGACTACTGCTGTAGAATGTACAACTCCATCTAAGTGAATGTAGAAATTCTCAAACTTCTGCAAATTGTTTCTTATTAGGTGATAACTTTCAAGTGTGTATGCCTTACATGCCGGTCTTTCTAAGAACATCAGTAATGGCACTGTTTGCTCATTTTCAAACAGGACATTGAAAGAGGGAAAGTGATGAGATCCTACAACATTTGCGTCGAAATGTGCCACAGAAACTATTTATAATATTTAAAGAAATTTACACTGAGCTAGAGACATGGTTTGATAGTTTCAAACCTGGCCATATGCTGAACACCATACACGAAGTCAAGGAGAGAGACTCTACTGCATAAACAAAGGCATTAAAAACCTACATAGACAAATCATATACTTTATAACTTTTTTATGGACAAATAAAATCATACTAAAGCTCTTTGGTATTGCATACTAGAGTTATGTTTACAGACGACAAAATGAAGACCATCAAAAAAAGAGCACCCTATCTACAGTGAAACGTGGTACAAAATCGATAATGTTGTGGGTCTGCTTTGAGAGCTTGAATGGATTACAGGAACAATAAAATCAGAGGATTATCAGAGCATTTTAGAGGGAAATGTGCTCGCAAGTGAAAGAAGATTTTGTTTAACAAAATGGATCCTACAGCAAAAGAATGACCCAAAGCACACACCAAAATGTACACAAGAATGGTTAAGAAGGAAGAATTAACAACAACAACAACAACAACAGCAAAAAGTGTTTTAAACTGATCAGCAATGAGCTCTAATCTCAGTTAAAATAAAAATGTTTAGTAACTTATGCTCAACTTTGTGTTTAAACACGCTATTTAACTATTCTAAAAATGTGGTACATTTCCACTTCCTTCTGAAGATACTGACTTTTTATACTTAACAATAAAGGGTGCCAATAAAGTGGACCATAACTGTAAATATGTAATTTATTGAACGGTTGGGTAGCTGCTGCCAGATTAGCTAATAAATTGGTGTGTGAGTGCGCTTGACTAGTAGCATTGCTAAGTTTGCTCTTGTGACCAACAGCTATTGATTATTATTAAACAATTAAATATATCCTACAGGGCTTTATCTCATCAGATACATCAGAGGAAGTGTAACAACACTGTTGCCTGGTACTGTTCCTGCAACCAAGTATTAAGGAAGGTTGCCTTTAACCCTTATGTGACTATGTCACACATATTGTTCCTCGATTTATTCTTATTACATATTATTATTATAATTAAACCCAATTTCTGGTCTCTTCCTACAGAGATATCGACGTAGGACAAATGTCAAAACGTATGTTTGGAAAAAGTGTGCTTGTTCAAAGTTAAGAAAGTTTGCCTGCAATGCTTGTTTTTCAGCAAAAATTACCCCATAGACTTTACATTATTGTAAATTTCGCAAAACTGTAATCTGGTCAGTTTTTGAGCTACATGCATGAAAATTAAATAACCTTTACCTTGATGTGATGCCACCAGTTCTGCCAATTTACAGTCATTGCACTTTCCCTTCACTTTTAATCACTCTTCAAAAAAATAACCTCATTAACTAATTAATTGCCTCATTCTAGTGTTGTCAAAATGAAACACTCAAAACACACTGTACAAAACAGTTACTTGCAAAATTCATAAAATTCTTATACGGCCAATATTCTTATACTATTCCATTTAAACTTTAAATAGGAGACATAAGCCTTAGATATCAAACCTATAATCAGTTGAGTAATTATTTTCAGAGTTATGACGATCAAAGTCCAGTAAGTCAACGCCCAGCCAGAACCAGCCGTGTCTTGGACACACGCCTGGACAGAACAGATCATACCTCAGACCCTTGCTAAGCCAGAGCCATTAGGGTCTAAGACCTGTGCCCAGCCAGAACCAATGGGGTCTTGGACCTGTGCCAGGTCAAAACTGAAAAAAATCTCAGACTTTTGGCCTGCCAGAACCAACTGCACCAATGCAACACATATTTGCAACTCCTGCAGGAGCTGCATTTTCTAGTTTTAGCTCTAGCTAATTTTTTTTATATGGCTGCATGTATGTTGACAGGGCGACATACGTATCCACTTTCTTCTAAAGATAATGGCTTTTAAATACTAAACAATTAAGGGTGCCAATAATGTTGACCACAGCTGTAGAACTGGCAATTTGAGATTTATACTCAGGTTAGCTGATAATTGGTGTGTAATGCTAAAGTCAGCATGTGAATTAACAAAAGTGTCACATGCACACTATGTTAGTGTCACGCCTGACGACAGCACACACCTGTCCCGGATCATTGAAGACTATTTATAAGATTCGCCCGTGTTCATGCGGTGCGAACCTTTCTCAGCTACACTTTATGATTTGGACTTTGTTTTGTTTTCGACACAGATGAGATAGAATCTTCTATTGTTGTTTCCAGCCTTTGATCCTGCCCGCCTGTTGTCTAGTTATGTTTTAGTTCTGTTTTAAGTTCCGTTTATTCAGTTACAGTAAAGCTGGTTTGTCCCGCACATCGCGTTTGCCTCTGTCTCCTTCAGTGTTCCTGACTGAAAGCTTCGCCGTTAAGGAAGTAGCCGTGCGGAGCCAGATCTGCACCGCGTTTCCTCCCGGGCTTGTGCCTTTGATCCAGGGGATCTTCCCGCTTGAATCCTGCCGACCCGTGCGGCCTGAGCGCGGTGCGTCCCATCACGTGGTTTGTTCTGGCTGGGAGGGGCTCCCCTATCTCCTTGTTCTTGTGCCGGGAATTACTGATTGCTGCCGTCTGGTTCTGCTGCCTCCGATATCTTTCAGTTCCAGATTGATGGACTTCTCCTGCCACGCTGATGACATCACCACTTTGGATCGCTGTTGGCAGGACGCCGTGGGAGTCTCCGGACCTTTGCCAGTTCAGGGGCGCCCCCCCTTTTTGGAGCAGGCAGGGTGGTGTGCCTTCGGGCCCCTGCACCCCCTCCTCTCGCATTTCGACCCATGGGGTGTCGATTGTCTCCGCCCTGCACAGGTTATTTGTGGGGGAGTACTCTCACACCTGACAACTGCGCAGGCGTGCCTTGATTGTGCACACCTGTCCCAGATTAGTGAGAACTATTCAAGCTAGCGCATTCAAGCTAGTTCTGTTTTAAGTTCTGTTTATTCAGTTACAATAAACCTGGTTTGTCCCCACATCGCGTTTGCCTTTGTCTCCTTTACCGTTCGTGACAGTTAGAAGGTGTTTTGTATAATGTTACTAATTAATTGAATCTTGAAACTTATTTTGTAGCTAAAACGCTGATTTATATTTAATGTACCATTAAAATAAGGCAGTTGTCTGATATTTTAAAACTAATCTAGGTATAACCCTCTGCTTGTTAAGGTTTTGCACTTACACCGTGCACTTCTACTGTGTAGTAGGTGTTTGTCCGCTAATCTGAACCTAAAACTAAGGTGTGAGCTGCAGATTGCAGATGTTAATGCCTTTCTCAAACCAAATGTCTGTCAAATGGTATTTTCATTCAGTGGAAGTTTGAAGCAAACTCCTGTCTAAGTCTTTTAAAAGTCAACAATTTTACCCCATGCCTTTTTCAGTGTATCCATAATGACCAACCAACAGACAACAGCAAATTAAAACTCTACTATCATATTTAGTTTAATGTATGACTTCTTTTATGTTATCATTTGTTGATATTTCAGTGGATATGATAATGAAGTCATTAAACATTTATTTAAATGCACTTTAAGTAATGTTTATTTGAGTAGTCTATGTGATGCCCTAAGAACGAGAGCAGGTGCAATGCAAGTAATGAATCATTCGACATGAATGAAACAGTCAGTCTGTGTGTGCGACCCCTTTGGCAGATACTCTGTGAGATTCCCCAGCCAGCTTCACATCCTTGTAAACAGACTGTCTTTGTGGTTAAAGTTTAGGCTGCGACACCATCTGCGCCAGTGGCCAGACTAGCCCATAGCCATTGCTTGTTTTACAAATGAAACAAGTTCTCTTCATTAGAAGGGAACCTTGTATGTTGCCTTTCAGCACTGTTTTTCTGCTAATACAGTATGTGAACAGAGCATCAATGGACGTGACATCAGCTTAATCATTTTTGTTCAGATGCTATTTTATACCAGTGTGCAATGGGACAGCACTGCACTTTACTCGCAAGGGATGCTGAAAGTATTGCCAGTCCTTAATCCCAGGATTTTCTCGTAAACCGTATTAAAGCTTTCATCTGGTTACTATGTTCTGTAAATGCCTAAGCGTGCATCAAATTCAATAGGAAATTTGTAAATAGGATTGGAATTTAAGAAACCTCATATAATATCCCTAATCAACAGGTTTAGTTTTTAATGTACCAATGAAAGCAAAACAAGTCTGTTAATACACATCTTAATTTATCTTTCCAACTTGAATATGAGTTAAAACTATGAATTAATGTATTATTGCTAACGTTGCTTTTGGTACCAAGAGCCGTTGATGCTAATCTGACATTAAATAAGTAAGCACATCCTACAGGGTGTTATTCCATAAAACACATGTAGATACATGTAACAGTGCAGCTTTTGTTGTATACAGTGTTATTAAACATGAAGTTTTATTAAACACAGGCAGCACGTGGGACAAGATTGTCACGTAAAAGATAGTTCCCATTCGATAAACATTTTCTAAAAGAAAGAGAGAGAGAGAAATAGAGCAGAGTAAGAAGGGGATGAGTAAATCAATGCGCTGCACAAAAAACATTGTTGTTTGTCACGGGTAACTAAAGATGAAATTGATGATTCTGATGTCTGGAGAATGCAGCTGCCGTACAATGGCCACAGACTTCAACAACCGACACCTAGAAAGATCACCAACTTCACCCAGTACTGTTGCATCCCTCATAGCCAAATTCAGAGAAACCAGGACAGGTGGACCACAAGCCACCTAGTGTTCGTACCACTAACAATATAATAAAAATGCTCAAATTGTGCCCAACTAGCCATTTTCTCTACCTGGCATCATATGGTTCATTAGTGTTAAGATCCCAGGTGTTAATAAGGATGAGGTATATTACATTTGGTGAGAATTGCAAGGTCTCTAACATCCATCAGCTCTGTGATGCCGTCATGGAGGTGTGGAAGAAGAATCCACTGGCAACCTGTGCAGCTCTAGTGAATGTGCCCAAGAGAGTTAGGATCCTGACAAGGACTCGCAAATATGATCATATGACACTTGATCTACAAACTTTACACTGGTTACCATTCCACTACAGAATTCAATATAAACTCTGCCTTTTTAACTCACCAATGTCTCCATGGAAATCTCAAAGAGTTTCTTACCCCGCACACTAACTCAAGACATCTTCGGTCAACCAATACTTATTGCCTTCAACAAACCCGTACTAAACTCCGGACTATGAGAGACTGGGCTTTTCAAGCTGTTGCCCCTTGTCTGTGGAATGCCCTCCCAGACTCCCTGAGGGCACGTCAGAGCGTGGAGTCTTTCAAAAAACAACTAAAAACGTTCCTTTTTAAAAAGGTCTCTTAGGACATTGATTGTATCACAGTGTTGTGTGAATATGTAAGCTTTTTATTGTTTTATGTACTTGTTTTTAATGATTGTCTTTGATTTTATTTTTGTTTATATTGTAGCACTTTGAGATTTCATTGAAATGTAAAATGCATTATAAATTAAATGTATTATTATTAATATTATTATTATTATTAACTGTGCTATAAAATAATGGGGTCCACACAAAATATTGACACTTTGCCATTTTCACTTGATGTACTCACTTTTGTTGCCAGCAAACAAGACGAACTGCTGTATGTTGAGGTTATGGATTATTATTATTGAGATATTATATTATATTATATATTATATATGCCTGATTTATGATTTGACCTAGTCTTATGCCCACTATATCTTCTGTTTAAACTGTAATAAACCTGCTTGGAAGAAAATGCATGTGTTGTTGTCTCTTCTATGCAGAGTGTGGAGAATAATTAGAACTAGAACATTTTATCATATCAGTCCTTGTCTCTACACTGTATTAAAAATATTTTAAAAATATTTCTTGTAATAAAGCTCTATATTCAGCTCGTTTACTTCATTCACAATGTGCAGGACTCAGTTCCTAGAATAAAAAAGTCACAGCAGGGGGAAATGCTTTCTCATACTTGGCCACCCAGTTATGGAATAAACTCCCCACTTTAGTTCGAGATTCAGACACTCTCCAAATTATTAAGTCTAGGCTAAAAACATTCTTATTTATAAAGGATTTTGGTTTTATATATATATATATATATATATATTATGTGTATATATATAATATATATATATATATTATTATATATGTGTATATATATATTATATATGATATATTATTATATATAAAGGGTTAAGGAATTTGGCACAAACAAGTTTATTAACCTAAAAGTTATAAACATTCATTAATAAACATTCGGGAAGGGATAGGTGTTGTATCTGTTGGTGGGAGAACAAATAATTACTATTTAGGCTTATTATGAAAGTTTATTTAGCATAGCACAAGATCATTATTTAGTCATTTTACTACTAAGTAAAATATGTTTTTTTTTTAAGATACTGTTTTAATCTGCCTGTGACTTACCTATCACTATAATTTATTTGGCACAGTTCTCTTTTGAGCTTTTCATTCCTATTTAGTATTCATCAATGAGCTTCACCTCACAGATCCTGTCACTGTTGATATGGTTATAACAATGGAAGTGTGAGCACAATCATCACTGGGAAACAAGCAGAAACTATTTTCCCAACCATTATCAAGTCACTGGAGAGAACAATGGGGCCTTGAAAAGTCTCTGCCTTAGGAAAATAAATGACTGATATATTTCCCAGGGTTGTGAAAGCAATCAATAAAGCGCAGTTGTGATTTCATTGATCTCAAGGGACATTTCATTGTTTTGTCTTGGAGGAGTATATGGTGTTTTAAAAGCAAAACACTGAACCCTACTGCAGTTGAGCCCCATAATCCCCTCCCCAACAATAAAAAATAAAAAAATAAGGACACCATTTATCAAGAAATGAAAGAAACATTAAGCAAATGCAACTGCAAAAAAAATTGGGAATTTTACATTTACTTACTGTATGCCAGGTTGTATTCGCAGTTCAGTTCTGTATGCATAATAAAGTGTTAATACTGAAAACATACATATCAACATTCAGACTGCAGAAGGGCAAATTTTCATAACACAACGGTATGTCTGCTTATTATTCATGATTCAGAACTTACTTGCACAACCTCAAAACGTTCTTCTGGTGCTGTTTTATACGGTTTTGCATATTTTGCTTTCTGGAGTGATCCTGTGCTATGCTAAATAAACTTTTATAATAAGCCTAAATAAATGATTATTTTTTTTCCCACCAACAGATACACACATATCCCTTGCCAAATGTTTATTTATGAATGTTTATAATTTTTATATGAACTTTTTTGGTGCCAAATTGTTTAACCCTTCTTATATATCAGTATTTCTATAAATATCCAATTCATAAGGCCAAAAGTATGTATCTAACCCTTCTACTTGTATGTGTACTCTCCCAGTGTCTGAATCACAAACATCTACAATTCCAAATATTTATTTATTTACTGCAATGCTAATATTTACAGTATTTATATAATCATTTATACTTCATTTATATCAGTTATATTGATAAGTGGTATAAACGAATAAATAAATATTTATTTGTCAATTTTAAAAAATGGATGAAGGATGAAGGCAGGGTGGTTCTTATGACTTTTTTGAAGGTGACAACAGGAGTAGGTAATGAAAAGTGCAGTGAGTGGAGCAGAATGTGTCTTAGTACCAAGTGGAACACCCAACAGAAAGTGTTTTGTGTATTGCCACGAAATCCATCTGGAAACCTTTTTTCTTGTGATTTCGCATGGTGTTGTTTTATCCACCTCAAATATAAGCTTTGGATAACATCAAACACTGAATTATCGACTTTTTCATAGCCTGTCCATCATTCATTTTCATCATACTGCTTTACAGCAGTCAATTGTTGTGGAGAGTAGTGGCTTTTTCTCATCTGACCACATGGCCTTCTCCCATGCCTCATCTGGATCATCCAGATGGTCATTGGTGTCACAGAAAGGGGACAGGATGACTGCACTGCAACAAAGGGAGCATGGATGGGGTCATGTATTGCGAGATTTTTGTCAACAACCTCCTTCCCTCAATAAGAGCATTGACGATGGGTCAAAAAAGTGACCCAAAACAGCAAGAGCAGCTAAGAAGTGGCTCCGCAAGAATTTCAAGGTTCTGGATTGGCCTAGCCAAACAGCCACAATACTTGAAAGATCTGGAGAAGATCTGTGTGAAGAAGTATGCCAAAACCCATGCTGCAATGTGTGCAAACTTGGTCGAGAACTACAGTATTCGTCTGACCTCTGTAAATGCAGAGGTTTCTGTACCAAAAAGTTTGTCTAGTTTGTCAATGTTTTTCTATTATATCAATAATACTTATTTAATGCAATTGCAAATAATTTATTTAAAAATCATGTTATCATGTCATAATGCATGAGCTTGTGAGAAAGAAGACGAACTTGATTTGGCTACATATGGGCAAACTTTTCCTATTACAAAAACTGTAACAGTTTCCTAGTTTTTTACAGGTTCTGCCAGGTTAATGACCATTCTCAAGCATCCAGTATTTGCTTATTTGGTAGAATAGCATTGCACTGTTAGGGTTCGCCAAAGTGAGTTATTTTACCCTGATCCCTTACTGTTGTGTTTTCGTTTTCTCCCCACGTCTTTAATGACGCTTGTTTTGGTTCTCCACGGCGAACGATTGGCTCGTTTCTTTAATTTGCGCACCTGTGTTTTATTTCAATTAATTAGTTCCGTTATATGAGCCAAGCGAACACGCGAGTGTTCGCCGGCTCATTACGTTAATACCCGTCTGTTGTATGTTACGTTTTCAGTGTTCCCATTGTCCGTGCGTGCTGGGTTAACTTTTGTTTCGTTTTTATAGTCCGCTTAGGACTCCCCCACTCGTGTTCCCCTGCAGCTGATGGCGCCCTGGACACGAGGCTGGAAGGGGCTGATCCCTGGACCCGCGGCAGAATGGCTCGCATTTGGGTCCGCTGCCGCTAGAAGCCGCTTGAAGGTCGTATTCGGGCAGTCCCTCGGACTTTCGGCCATAACGGCCATCTTTAGGTCCGTGGCTGTAAAGCCGCCCTTTATTTCTCCCCCTTTTTGTCCTTTTACTTTCTTTCTGTTCAGGCGT
>JAUZST010005997.1:0-15162 GCA_034779995.1 Parotocinclus haroldoi
TTTAAATGAGCAATGATAACTAATAATGGGGGGGTGAAGGGGGGCAAAGGGGTTTAAATGACAATGATAACTAATAATGGGGGGGTGAAGGGGGGCAAAGGGGTTTAAATGACAATGATAACTAATAATGGGGGGGGTGAAGGGGGGCAAAGGGGTTTAAATGACCAATGATAACTAATAATGGGGGGGTGAAGGGGGGCAAAGGGGTTTAAATGAGTACCAACGATAACTAATAATGGGGGGGGTGAAGGGGGGCAAAGGGGTTTAAATGGCCAACGATAAATATCAATGGGGGGGTGAAGGGGGTCTTTTTAATAAGACCAGCAGTTCTGTTTTATTTGGAGTTTCTACAAAACTTTGACAGAAACGTTGGTTTAACGCTGCTTGTTTATGAATCAGTATTTGAGATCGTTTCCATAAGAAAAGAAAAGAAAAGAAAAGAAACAAAGTCTTTGCTTCCCTCTGCTGGTGACTTTGCTAAATGACAGCGCAGACGCTGGATCAGAATGGTCAGCAATATTTAAAGTTTTGAGTTGCGGTTCATTGCAGGTAATTGGAGGAAACCAGAAGGGTTTGTCAGGGCTCTGAATGCGCACACGTTTCGATTACTAGAATGAAAGTACGTGGGCAGAACAAGGAGGGGGAAGTGGTAATGGTTGAGGTTGCCTTTCTTCCTCTCACATGTGGAAGTGGTTATAGAATCTAGGGCACAGATTATGGTGAATTCACAGCCGTGATTAGATTAGAATCCAGTGTTTAGAACCAAACGCAAGCAATATTTGTGTTTCTGCATCAAGAGAGTCAAGAGGCAAAGAGTTTTATTTGTAACACACACACACAGTTGTACACAATATACAATGCAATTACATACATAAGCAACACTTGATGAAATAAACAAAAATTGTACAAAAGGAGTGCAGAGGGAAGATCTAGTCATCATAACATCATTCTTTTTGTTCAAGAACTATAAGGTACTGTAATCGCTTTACTCCCTCTCGCCTCCCTTAAACTCCTTCTCCTGCTCCTACCTCTTTCCTGACCACTCTGACCTCAGATGACCTGCCCGGCCTGACGCTGTCAGACAGCGAGGAGCAGCTGCAGCAGGTGGAACTTGCGCGCGCCAGGCCGATGGCTCAGTGGAAGGCGGCGACCGTTCAGGCCTGGCTCGAGGTTGTCCTGGCCATGCCGATGTACGTCCAATCCTGCTCCGAGAACGTCAAAAGCGGAAAGGTACAGCTAAAACCCACACGCCGTCATCCCACCGTCCAGTCACACAGCAGGTCTTAAAGTTTGGGCAAGACGGTGGGGTGAGCATCAGGTGACTGCCAGGAGACTGACTGTGGACGCTCGTGTTCAGCAGGCCATCATGGTGTTATTTCTGTCCCCATGCAGGTGCTGCTGGAATTAACGGATGAAGATCTGGAGCATAGGCTGGGAATCAGAAACCATATCCATCTCAGGAAGCTCCGTTTGGCTGTTGAAGACTACCGGGAGGCAGAGAGCAGACCAGGGTAAGATTAGTTCATACATTCTCGTACCCACTTAACCGAATTCATGACCCAAAGCCCTAAGAGAAACGTATTTTCACACACCCATCTATACTATCTATACTATTATTCCATCTAGGCAGCACAAGTTTTCTTCCATGTAACGTTTAGGGAGTTTTTCCTTTCCACTGTCGCCCCGGGGTTTGTTCAGTTAGGGCTTTGTGCCTAGATCTCTGTAAAGCTCCGTTTCAAAAGGCGCTGTAGAATAAAAAGTTGACATGACTTGACTCTGTCGTGTTTGGTTCATGACACCGTAGTTCTGTAACAAATAACAGACATCATGTTGCTTCCTCAGGCTGTCCAGCGCAGCTGATATAGATCATCTGTGGGTGTGTAAAACATGGCTGAGTGACGTCGGCCTCTTGCAGTACTCCGGGGTGTTTCAGAACCAGCTGGTGGATGGCAGAGTGCTCAGCTCGCTCACCCGCCAGGACCTGGAGACCGGCTTCAGGATGTCGAACAAAATGCACATCGGCAGTGTGTTAGCGGGCATCCAGCTCCTGCAACTCACAGGCTTCGACCGAGAGGTAACTCAGATGGATGAACCTTCTGCTTCCAGATTTGCTTTAATTTGTTTGTTGTTGGGGGGGAGGGGGGTCCTTAAGACTTTAGAGCACTCAAAAGATTGGGGGGGCCCCACTGTGCCAACTTTCCAGAAAAACTGTGACTGTGGCCTGAGACAAACTGTCCTTTTCAGGGATGGTTCCCATCTTTTGCCCAGTGATCCTGACCCCTTTTATTGGCAGCTTTATTACTAAGAATTTAGCAATTAATTAGCAATTTAGCAATTAAGCTTTCTGGTTACAGTCACAGGCCCCTGATTGGCCTCCATGCCCTCACACACAGCCAGACTGTCAAGTCCAGTCAGATTTATTTCTATAGCTCTTTATCTAGTCAAATACGTTTTCTAATAATAGTCCAAAGTAAATTATTACAGATAAATTCAATATTAATAAAACAACGTCATAAATATGCATATCTGCGTTTTTTCATCCGATACAAAACAATTCACGAGTCAATTTATGGTCTTAACGCCTCAGGGGGATAGTCCTTGGAGACATATCATTTCCTGCCAATCAAAAGAAGGAGAGTCACTGCCCTCTGGTGGACCCCGGGCATGGTGGGACTGGTTTCTGATGATGGAGCTCAAGGGGAGGAGCATCTTAGCTTGTGGATCTGGAACTGGTAGTAGAACACAAGCTCGGAGAGAAAAGCGAAAATGTAGTTAGTTATTGATTAAGCACATATCCTGTTAACAGCCACTGACACTAAGTGTAGCATGAGACTCCGGCAGCACTCACTATAACAGCATAGCTAGAAAGGGGACAATTAGAAGGTAACACAGGAAATTATCAACCCACTTCCCTATCAATCATCAAATCTGACTCCAGTCCCAGTTTCAGTCTAACCAAAAACCTGCTATAAATGTTTTTTTTTTTAATAAATGTTAACTTAAGAATTTGTGTCTGATTTTTAAACTATAATTGTGTCTGCATGTGATGCTTGACCTGGCCAAAAGGCCTCATCGGAACTCGCACCCCGGCTAGTGTATTAGAACCCATCACCACCTAAGAGGCAGTATTTTATTCTTGTCTGTGGTAATGGCACACAGAGGTACGCAAATTATTAATGCATTAATCTTTATCATGCCTATGTTTCGAAGGTGCTGCAGGACCGCCGAGTGCAGTGTGAACACAAGGACTGTGACCCCCTTGTTTGGACCAACCATCGGGTTATAAAATGGATCCGAGACATTGATCTGAAGGTGAGATGGGTGTTGATTGTTGGGCCATTTCATTCTTTTAAACTCCAATAAATGACCCAAGTTCAAAACAGTCTCACCAAACAAGACCCCTTTAAGAAAAACAAGTACTAGAAGTCTTTGTGCCCGGGAGACATGTTAAAAAAGGTTGCCTGAGGAAACATTAAAGATCATTTTACGTTTTTGGTACAGTCCGGTGAGGGTGATTCAGAGTGGTGTGGGGTACTGAATCACGATTTGAGTTGTATGGTGATGCTCTATGGTGAGACCGTTCTCCATCTCTAAGACAGATTAGCACGGAGGAAGAGGTGTTAAGGTGCGGGGAGTCTTCTCAGCTGCCCGTACTGGCGAGCTGCTCCACCGTGATACGTCAATTTGTGCTTTTGGAACGAACAAAATGCCTCCCACAGCGACGGGACATTATCAAGTTCATGTTTTGACTTGGTCAGAATCCAGATTTAAGCCTAGTAGAGATGATTTGGCCTCATATTAAACACAGACTCACTGGAAAGAGATTCTAAACTACTGTGAGACAATTACCGACACTTAGTTTTGTAAAACGCTATCCCATGCTTAGTGTTTTTTGCTTAGGATTGGACACTTAGAACATGAAAGGAAAACAAGTGGTGACGTTATTGGATAATGAACCTGAGATGTTTCAAGTTTTTTTTCTGGTCAACTTCATTTCATTTGTTAATAAACATCCAGTGCTGCATCTCAGACCTGCAACGTGGGCGATGTAGCCTCACAGCAAGAAGGTCCCGGGTTCAGTCTCAAGGTGGAGCGGCCTGGGTCCTTTCTGTGTGGAGTCTGTATGTCCTTCCCGTGTCTGCGTGGGTTCACACTCTGGTTTCCTCCCACAAGCCAAAGACATGCGTGTTAGGTTAATTAGTGTCTCTAAAGTGGCTCTTAGTGTGTGACTCTGTGTGTCTGTGTGTGTGTGTGTGTGCCTTACGATGGATTGGCACCACATCTAGGGTTGTTTCTGCCCTTGAGCCCAGACTTGCCGGGTGGGCATTGGATGGCCCGCCACCCCATGTGGATGGAGCAGAAGATACTGGATGGATGAATTGATGACTTTCAAACAGGGGATTGTAATCAGTATTGGGTACAATAGCAGCACCCAGGAAAGGCTTTGAGGAGCAAAAGGTGGCCAGAAGTTTGTCAACAAATGTGTGAGAAACGATTGAAACGATTAAAAAGTGTTCCTCAAAAAAGACTGGAAGGGATCTACTTGTTGCACATTTGCGTCCTAACTTTCTGTGCTTTGTCTTGATGAAAAATGCACAGGCGTCCCTGGTAAAGATGTCACCTTGAAGGAATTAAGCCTCTAAAGTCTCAAAAGGGTCAGTCCATTACAGGGCTGTGCTGTTATGATATTTGCTTTAGGACCCAGGCTTGCGGGAAGTAAGGAACCCCACGACGTATAATAAGAATGGGGAAATAACTGAAAAGGCTCTCTAAATTACAAAAACAAAAAAAAGGGAAAAAGTAACGCAGCTATGTTGCGTGCCAAATGGGAATGGCAATGTGTGGAATGGAATCGTCGGCAATGTGCACCGAAATGGCAGAGGGCAGACGTGCAGTAAGCACGAGAAGGCGCAGATTTGGGACGCTTCCCAAATCGAGTGGCGCAGAGGAGCTCCGGAGCGCCAGAGGGTGAGGGTGAGTTCGAGCGCGCGGTAGCGCACGAGTCACGCAGCCAGCCATAGTGAACTCGGTAGGGACTGAGTGTGGACAGGGACGGGAAACTCTGGATGTGTCCCTACGGGAACTAGGATACCTCCGTGGTTTCCCTCGTATGTCTGTCGGATATATACGCCCCAGGATAGCACCGTCTACTTTTAAATAATAAATCGCGTCACGAGTGAGGAACCATACGTTGTTTGATGAGGTGGCAAGCTGGGGCTCTTACTGTGTGGAGACATACTAGTGGAGACCCTAGGTGTTCGTTATCACGTCGTCAATTAAGCACCGGATATAATCGTTCCGATTCTAACTTGATAACCTCACCGATTGCTCTGTAAAGGCAGTCAGAGAGAACGGCGGATTGCGTCGGAGCATGAGGTCGGAACCCTAACGTGCCTATTTTCTTTGTACCAAATCATAAAACCACATCACGATTCAGCTCCTAATCCCCTCTCAATGTTTTGAAACGCAGGAATGGATATTTATTAAGGATTAGCTCATTCTGTCTGTAAATAAGTCACAGTAAATGTAAAAGCACTGCATTTTTTGAATAACCTTTTCTGATTTGGGGTTGTATGGAATATAAGTTCAGTTAGGCCACAGTTCAGATGCTTTCACAGTGAGAGAGAGAGGAGAGAGATTTGTTTGAAGGCACTAGACATAACATTGGCTTTAGGCCTCTCACAACAACGAAGCCCAAACCTAAAACACCTCGTCTGAGCTGTGCTATTCTGTTTCGTTCAACAAGAGGGTGTTGTAGAGAAAGTAGTAGTGACAGATAGAGTGGGCTGCAGTGACGTCTGAGGATTAAGCGTACCTTGTAGTGGGTGACGGCTCTCTGCGTTGTGGGTGGTTGTCGTGTAGGTTTGAAGGCTCAAGGCAGGTACTCGCGCCCAATTTCCCACTTAGCTAGAAAGCCCTAGCCTTCTGTGGTCGCCGTTGGTGACTCATGCCATAGGGAAAAGCTCACACTTTCTCTGCTGCTTAGTCATAGCAGCACCAATCACACTCACTTCAGTCTGTACGCTGTGAATTAAGTGGGTGGCAAAAAGTCAGTCATTGACAGCAGCCTCTCTTGAGTACCATGTAAATGTTTTGTTTAATTGTCAGCAGGAGCCATTCAGCACTGCAAACCGCTCGGGCAGTCACATTTAGCCAAGCCATGTTACCCTACACAATAGGTTGGTGCCAAAGGTATGTGGACACCCTTCAAATACGTGGCTTCAGTCACTTCAGCCACTCCCACTGCTAACAGGTGCCTGTGATAAAGCATTCATTGGTGTTCACTCCATAGACAAAACACTGGTAGGTGAAGAGTCAAAGATTAGACTGCCTAAGTGCTCTTGTTCATTCATTGCAATAGGTTTATGGGTCAGCGTAGAGCGAGTCAGCCTTTTATTCATTCATGCATATATGAGTTAGGAAGAAGCCCACATACCAGACTCCACACAGACACTTACACACAGAAAGTGTCCCCAGACCTTTGAGCAAGTCAGTACCAGTGTAAAAAAACATGAGGCGTGTGTGTACGTCCAATAACTACAGAAAATCAAATGTTAGTCTGGAATCTGATAAATGAGTTAACACTGTAATCTGATAAAGGGAAAGCTCTGGGTTTACATTAATAATATTGTTATTACTATGATTTTATCCACATTCTACATTTCTGCATTTGAGCTGCCCCAAAAAGTGTTTACTCGCTTGCTGCGTTTAGATTCAGGGTTGCCAGGTCGTGCAGCAGAAACAAGCCACAAAGGCTTTGAGGAAATAAAGTAATCAGAAATAATCAAATTGACTTTAAATATTCCAAAACAGACTATCCACTACAATGTCAGCGTGACCACTTATTATATCAGTTATATTAAAAAATTTAAATGTTCCTATTAACTTGTACAAAATGAATCTGTATTAATACTAGAGAGAGACAGAGAAGGGCGAGGGATCAAACCCAAATAAGCAACTACACTTGCAAACCGCAACTAAGAATGTGGCTTTATAGAAAATGAAGTTGCTTGGAATAAGCAGACCTGGCAACTGACATTTGCATGCATGCACAGTCTGAAAAAAATTATATTGTAGGTATTCATTCCAGATAAATCCATACGTTTATTCCTATTAATCTGATTTCCAGACTTCAATCTGATCTGGGAAACGATCAGGTTATTGAGTGCATGTGCTCTCAGTGTGTATTACACTGCATTACCTCTCCCGTTTCCCAGGTCACATGACTTGTCCAGGGGTTTCATGGAGTTTGGTGTGTTTTCTTATGGTACTCCATTTTTCTTCTAAAAATATACTAGTAGGTAGGCTGACTATCTAAAGTGCCTACGATGTACAGGAGTGAGTCAGCTGGTGAGTAGGAGGAATTCCTGCATTGCGCCCAATACAGAGTGGCTACTGAAGATGAATTAGTGACTAAATCAATGAAAAGTATAGAAAAACAGTGTAAAAAAAAACCTATTTTGACGCAGGTTTCAAACATATAATGCCAAGTCACGTGTCATAGCAGCCGTAGACTAGACTCCGGACTAGAAACAACATCTAGTAGCAAAATCCACACAGCAACACTAGGTGAATCAACCAGGTGTTTAACTAAAATAACGTCTGATCAATTATCCATGGTAATGTTTGCTTTACTAAATCTGCTTCCTCCTAAGGCTATTCATCATGTCGTATGTGTGCCAATATGGAGCGGCAACGCCAGCAGACTCCAGTGGCAATTATCATTATCTACAAGCAGCTCTGGTCTTCGTTTCTTTTAGATTATACAGCACTGCAAGAGACAACCGAGAAGCCATCAGGCCAATTACTGTGGTTTACACATAGCTCATGCCACAGGGATATTTACAGCCTCAGCGCTGACATTCTTCTGACGTTTTACCTCAAATCTGTGCCCAACCATAAAAAATACAGCTCTGCATCTCCCAAATTATGCCCAGACTGCACAATGTGCACAGCATATGTAATGAAGATCCCTAAATAGCAGTAAAAGAATGTTTGCGTTTACCAGTGTGCTGTGGTGACACTTTACCCTGTACAGGAATATGCTGATGGTCTGCAGAACAGCGGAGTCCATGGGGCTGTACTGGTTCTTGATCCCTCCTTTAACGTTGAAAGCATGGCCAGGGCCCTGGGGATCCCGAGCAACAAGCATATGATCCATCAGCACCTGTATGAGGAGATGAAGTTCCTCTTGGATCCTGCACGGTCAGTCTACCTTCAGTCTCACAGGTGATGCTCACTCTCGTCACTGGGACATACAGGATCACATTAATA
Organism: Parotocinclus haroldoi; assembly: GCA_034779995.1. Classification (NCBI taxonomy): domain Eukaryota; kingdom Metazoa; phylum Chordata; class Actinopteri; order Siluriformes; family Loricariidae; genus Parotocinclus; species Parotocinclus haroldoi. The sequence goes on from JAUZST010005997.1 coordinate 8,275, forward strand.
TTGACAGAAACAAGCCAGATTTGTTTCTATAGCCGCTTTACAACATTATGTTGTCTTCCAGTAGCTAATCCCAATCTTGAATTGAGCAAGCCTAGGGTGACAACAGCAAGGAAACAACCCTAAATTTAGTAGACTTTATGTCATTTTAAAACAGATAAGCAATGCACCCAAAACACAATCCATCTACAATCATGTTAAATTAAGTACTTTAGCGCCTGTACCCAAAGCGATTTAAAATCTTAAAATCCAACCAATCTTGATTTAGACTCTTGCTCAAGGTCCCAACAGTGGCAGCTGGAAAGTGGTGTGATTTAAACCCTGGACGTTTTGGTTAATAGGCCATTGTCTTAACCTCTAGACTTCCCCAGTTCCTGATTCTGACCTATAAATTAAGATCCAGTTTAGGCCAGAGCTGAAATATACATATGGCTTCAAATACATATGTCAGCTTTTAGGTGAATAGGTGGAACGGCTTTAGTCGACGCTTGAAGACAGGAAATCGGACGTCCAGTGTAAGTTTATTCCCCTGCCTGGGTGCCAGAATAGAGAGTCTTGATGATTGTCTTCCTTTAATCTTGTGTGGGGGATCTAGTCAAGTCACGCCCATGCCTTGATGGGAACGAGGTACAGAACGGGGTTTTGATTAGAGCCTTTAAGAAGGTGCTGGTCCAGTTTTGGCTTTGTAGGGGAGCATCAGGGTTTTGAATCTGATACGGGCCAAGATAAATATAGATATAAATATAAATCTCTTTTATGAGAAATCTGTGCTTGGGGGAGATGCTACGTAATAAGAAATATGCTGGGTAGGTTTATATTTACCCCTGTTGGTTTAGTCTAGTGGTTAACATCCAGGGCTACCAATCAGAAGGTTCTGAGCTCAAATCCTGGCATTTATTTCCATGGCTTTTTACAGCGGAACATTGTCTAAATGCAGCTTTAGAACCATCTAGGCCCACAGCCATAACTGAGCAAACCTAGGGTAACAGTGGAAAGGCAAAACTCCCTAAACATTGGAAGGAACAAAGGTCCCTGTCCTCCTTGGGCAGCCTAGATGCGATCTGAGCAGGGCTGTTTATGGTGTGCCATTTATTAAATTGTTCGTTATTCAGTGAAGAGAAAGCACACGGATGGGGCATGATCGGTGCACGTGCAGGGTAAATTCCGGAACTTACCCTTCACTACCAGCATGCCTCCCACTTCTAGTTAGCACCCTCCTCCACGGGAGCCGATCCGACCAATGGCATTGCATGAGCCGCAGTTTAAAACAGGCAGTATCTGGTTTCAGAACGAGCATGTGGTCGCTCTGAATCTACCGGAATAGCAGATAAGAGTGAAACAGTGCAGCCTGTTAGTGGGAGTGAAAAGAGGGTCAAATTAATGTAGAGCTCGCTGTGCTTTCTTTCTACTCCCTCCACAGGGCCAATCAGAACCAGTGTTACAGTAGGAAGGACAGAACGCCAAGCCACTCTCCGGTCTCCACTTGCTGCTACAATGAACACAGGCTTCCTCTCAGACCATATACAGGCAAGGTAAAGGCTGATAGATGGCTCTCGTGTAGAGTAATGTGCAAACGTCTTGGGCCACCCTTAGACTTGTTGTTTTAGAAATGGTGTAAAGATCATATATCTTTATTTTCCAGTCTCTTTATTTATTTATTTTCTATAGAGGAAATTTGCATCTATACAAGGAAAACAGCCACAGTGTCAAGTATTTAGTGTGCACTCCCCTTACACTTGAGCAACAGCAGCAACAGCAGTGAACATATTTCCTGTACTTTCTCTTTGCATTGCAATAAAGAGACTGAGAAATAATTGTTATTATTATTATTTATTATTATTATTAATTTATAATATTTATTATTATTATTATAAATTATACCATTGCTAAAAGAACAAATCTAGTGGTGTCCAAAAACTTTTGCGCAGCACTGTGTAATATGTAGGAACACTGCACGGCGCTGGGCGATAAGTACCAGAATTACTCTGTTTTCCCAGAGCTCCCCGAGATTCAACCCCAAAACGTCTGGCGGACGAGAACGAGGTTTTCACAACTACTGCAAATCCTCTCCCAAGCAGGAGAAAACGAAGACCCATCCCAAGTCGAAAGGCAGCCCCATGCATGCCTACTCCAGCACAGAGGTCACCAATGTCTAGGATTCAGCAAGTGACTAAAGACATCTCTCACGGCGCGTCCTCACTTAAGCCGTTCACAGCGGAGCTGGCACATGTACACACATGCCATTCCTCGCTTGAGTGCATGCTCCAAAAATAATAACGTTGTCTAATGCAAACGCACAACACGCAGTGGGGGTCGGGTATTACAAAGGGACAGCTATGACAGCCACAGACTAAACTTTGCCCGAATGCAGCTGTGTTTCAAGGAACACGTCCATAAGTCTTGTAGATGAATACACAGTACGTACTTTTTAGAGCCTGCGTACAGAATATGAAAACTACATGGACAACGGTGGAACGTTTGAAGAACATTTCAGCACAACGCCTCCAGACAGACAAAATGTACCAAAATGTGTACTACATACTAAACAAGCTGCCACTGATCATGTATTAATTTGATGTATTACGTAGAATGCTGTTTACTTTCCCGCTGGTAGGGATTTTTCATATAATTATACATATACATGTACATTAACAGTACTGTGCAAAAGTCTTAGACCACCATTAGATTAGATCTACCATTGTTCTAGCAATGGTATAATGGCCATACATGTATATCATTATTTTCCAGTGAGTTTATTAGAATACAACCAGAAAATGCAGGACATTCGTATGCAGCATTAAGAAATGTAAAAATATAGGCAACAGTGGTAAGTGCAGGAAGCTTCAAATGAGTGCCGAGAAGGGAAGCCCCTCGTCCTTGGTCTTCTTAGAAGGGCAGCAGGCGAAAAACCACTTTTTTGCGAGAGGAACATGATCAAAATGCCTAAAATGTGCTAAAGCTCTCGAATGAAAGAGGATTACTGAGTGACAAATCCAAGTTCCAGTCTTTGACAGGTTATATAGTATATGGTCATAATACCCTTGCTACAACAAGAAATCTTAAAGTGGATGAGACCTTTGCACAGTACTGTGATTCCTATGTGCAGTCACATAGCAGCTCTAACCACAGCTGAAGAGTCCGAGACCCCATTGAGCAAAGTGATTTGGTTCAGATTGGGGAGTTATTGTGTTGCTTTCGTGCTTTGTAAATATTTTCCAGACAGAGTGCAATTTGTGTATTAAACTTATTTACTGTTGCATTTTGGGTCAGGTCAGACATGTGTATAATATAAAAATGCATAGATTTAGGGTAACGAACACACAGCTCCTTACATAAGCTCGCCTTGCCCTGACTGTGGGGCGTCTTTGGGTTACAGCAGGAAGAAGGAACCCAGCTGCACGTCTCCCGTAGGTTTGGCCATCAACGTGCAGCTGAAATCAAAACCAGATGGCCCTAGGTCCGGGTCTTGTGTTTAACTCCAACCCATCGTAGGGTTCCGAATTGTTAGTGCTAGCCTTGGGTTGCAACGACAACACAGATTGGGTGTGCGAGATGTGTTTTGAATACTCCGAATGCCACAGCGAACCTCTCATTTCGCTCTAAATGATGAAAATAACCCCCTATAACTGCTGTCAGCTCTTTTTTTTCCTGTTGATGTCTGCTAAGATGTTTATGCTTCCCAGGCCTGATCTGAAGCTCGACTCACAAAAGCAGCAGCCGAATCATGGCGAGTGTGGGAAAGCGCTCCTACTGAAACCCGAAAACCGTTGCTCTCACGGTCTGTAATTTTCCTGAGCTGAAAGGTTTATTCGCAAAAACGTAGGTGAAGGTGTAAATAATGCATTTACAGTGCACTTCTTTTGGCCATACTGATCATGCATTGACCACAGCCAGGCGTATTTCATATGTTGCAGCTAAACAGAGCACACAGGGTTATGGAACTGCCTTCAACCACAGAGTAAGTATTCAATGTGACGAGGACAGCAATGCAGTAAACACCCCTACGTTTGAGCTTTTGACCTTAAGCTGGCCAACTTTACACTAGATAGAACCTGTTTTCGTGCATTTGGAACCAGATACACCATGGAATGCCCAGTGAACAAACACGGCTGTTCCTACACTCGCTGACATAAAAAAATAGTGCATCAATATAGAAATGTTGGATTTCAGCCATTGTTTACCATACTGAACCTGTATGCTTCCATGCCTCATCTTGTAACCAGGTTAGAGGCGGCCTAACAGGGTAACTAAAGCCTCCTTGTATAGTTTTCTCCCAAACAAATTACACTGTAATCGCTTCATCGTAATCGGCTCATCATTTCGGTCAATTCCAACAGCTTTTTCTTGGTGAGTTTTTTTCTCCCACCAAGTAGTGTATTTAACCTTAACACTGGACGGCAGCCATTCTCAAACGTTTGTCGCATAATGAAAAAGCACTGCTGTTTCTAACAATAGTTTATCTTTCTTGATTTGTTCCGTACTCGAACAGCCACTATTTGTTATTAATGTTACATTACCTGTTCTGTACCCGTTCTGCAGAGGTTTGCAAAATGCAACAGATGCCAAAAGTTTACTTGTTGGAGGTTGGAGGTCTGACTGTTTGCCATATTAGTAGTGTGCTGTTGTGGCCAATCAGACGTACTAAAAGTGGCTTGAATGTGAGAGTATCTTTCACGCACTGATTGTAGTAAAACCATTATTGGTTAAAATCAGTCAGTCAGACAATTTCATTGGTAAATTGAAGTAATCATTCATCAACGTGTATCCACTTAGCCTAGATTAGGTTGAGATAAGGTTACAAGCTGGCAGACTGCGTGATAGGGGGCTTCTTGGTAAACAACTCATTTAAAGTGGAGACACAAAGATCTACATTCTCGCACCCGGTCAGTTGTGGAGAGGGCAACTGGGCAGCAGAAAAGCCGGTGGTGCTGCCTGGACAGGAACTGGAAAGGGGTGTCGCATTGTGAGACCAGACACACTTGGGATGGCAGTCGGGACAGAAGAGTTGGATTGGGCACATATGGATTCAGCTGGCATGGACTGGGTGCCAGTGGATGCTGCTGTGTACAATACATAAAAATAAATACTTTTTCAAACATGCAAATAAGCAAAAGCTGTCTGTTTCTTATAAATAATAAAATATGCATACTTATAGGCAGCTATTATTAAAAGAAAAAAAGATGAATGGATCACTTGGAAAGTTCCTCAAAGGAATGGAGCTCTTACCTTCACTGGGATCCGGGGTGACATCAGAGTCTTTTTTTGCCCTCTACCTCCGACAGTAAAACAGCCAGCCATGAGAGTATTCCAAGGCCTATTGAAACTAATTAACATATTATAATCTGTGTAATTGAGACAGGGTGAAGTGTTGATTGCGATGTACTAAGAGAATGCACGTGGGATTGTGATTACACATGGTTTGATAAATCTGGATTATTTTGTGCGTATGGAACTTTAAAGCTCTAAGCGTAAGCAAAATTTTAGTAGGAATTCCACACAAGTCTAAGTGCATGAGGCCCCAGGACTCTAGGCCAGAAGGTTCAGGGTTTAGCTCCCACCTAGGTCAAACTATGACTGTCGGGTCCTTGCACAGGGCACCCAGCACTTGGATTTTGTAGGTTGCTGAATGTAAATATTTTTAGCCTTTGGGCCAAATCATACCACAAGAGTACCAGTGTGGTAACAATAAAGGTTGATTTCTATATAGTGACTGAATAAGCTGACTGAATAAGTTTAGCCTCAAAAATAACAGATGAGATTGAGGTAAAGACTCTACATGTAGTTTCTTACTCACTAAACCTGACAGACCTGTTCTGTATGGATTCTGTTTTGTACATGGGGCGTTGTCATGTCGAAACTGGAATGGGCTTCCCCAAAAAGTTAGAAGAATGCAGTTCTCAAGTATTTCTTCTTACGCTCGATCGATCATTTAGCCTGCCAGATGCTAAAACATGCCACTATTTCCATTCCTCCATGGTCCAAAAGTGATTAGGCTAGTGTGCCTAATCATAGAAACATGGAAACACAATCCAATCGAATACAAGCAGGAACTCTCGAAACATACTAATGACACAAAGATGATTAATGCTATGACTTATAGTCTATAGAAATAATGGAATGCTCCTCTATGTATCTACACACCCTGGCTGAGTGCTAAAACCCCTCATTCTGGGCAAACACTTCCCAAAACTGGTTGGTACGGCTATTGTTAACATCATTTTTGTGGCTTTGGAAGTGAAGCAGAACTAGAACCAGAACAGAACTAGTGAACTAGACTCTGTGTCAGCTTGTGATGGGTCACCCCTGGCACAGAGGCAAGGCCAGGTACAGGCAGCAGTGTGGGACGACACCCACAACAATGCGCAATTACTACACTTTCTGGGTATTCAGGAGGTTTTTACTCTGTAGCATATAAAGAATTACACATGATAATTAAGTATTGTGTTTTTTTAAAGTTACACAGGGCAGCTACCACCTACAGATGGAGACGCTCCCATCAATACATTTGCTAAGCAAACTGTCAAATAGATACAGGAAGGGTTGAATTCAGGGTTCCAGGTCCCCTTGATTTGCCTTTATAGCAGTGTGAATGAATAATTACTACATCATTATCATCATCATAATAATAACTACATCTGCACTTCCTGAAAGAATTACGCCAGGGAAGTACATATGGGTTTGTGTCCCAATACTTCAGGTCAGGTGGGTTTGTGTCCAAATAGTTTTGTCACATGAGTCTGTGGCTCAATAATAATAATAATAATAAGTTTAATATATGTAGCCTGTCTCTGAAACCCGAGGACGCTTTACAACAAGTATAACAAAAATAAACACAATTTACACAAAACAATACACACACCGTTCAAGATAAGCAGACACAACAAACAACAA
>JAUZST010005998.1:0-15162 GCA_034779995.1 Parotocinclus haroldoi
GTTATATAAATTATAGCACGTCCCGTCCTGTAACATAGGGCATGTTCGATTAATCGTACCAGCCGGTTATTAGGACCGAAACGATCCCGTCCCGATGTGCCCCCGTTAACCGGATTGGACTGCATAATAATTGTACCATAAAGTTGTTAGAAATGCAGTACACACGTACTGTAAGAGCCGTGTGAGTAAACGGTGCATATACAGAATATAACAATAACATCTGCAGTAGATAAATAGTACTGTGCAAAACGTGTGAAGGTCGGCAAATAAGAATAAAGTGCAGTAAAAGTACAGAGGGTGCAAACATGCAGGTGCAGTATAAAGTGTCCGTGCAGTGTTCATGGATGAACAGAATGTCACCTTACTAAGCAGTTAAGATGTTCAAAAGAACACGGTTCGCAATCTGCACACTACAGTATCAAATAGTACGACGGAAAAAGGAAACAAGCTGTATGCAACACTATTTAGTACAGAAGCAAGCAGTAATCAGAGTATAGTGTACTGTACTCTGTCTCTGAGCGGGGCTACCTCTGAGCACTATCCCATCCTTACAGCTTAGTTTACAGTTTACATGCACTACACCACGGCTGCGCTCGCATCACATTTAAAACGCTAGAAACCTTGCAGCCCTTAATCACACCCCGCACTTCTAGACTGGTTTGCTCTCTCAGGGGACCAGGAAGGGCGTTCATCCAGACACTTCTCTGTTTTGGCTCCTAAATTGTGGAAAGAACTTCCCCTCAATGTACGAGTCTCCGGCTATCTAAATTTATTACGAACTTACCTCGACCAACAACCCCCCCCTTTCCTCCATTCTCTCTCTCTCTTTCTCTCTCTCTCTCTCTCTCTCTTACTATCTATCTATATATAGATATATCTATATCTATATATGAAAAACACAACCATAACAGTTTCACAAGTCTCTTCTAGTCTACTCTATACTAGAGTACTAAATAGTACACAACAATGATACTACGTAGCAGGTTAGAACAAGTACTGTTCAAAAACAGCCTCGCTCAAAAAAAGTCTTCCCACAACAGGGAGCAACCCAAACCGTACGCTACAATACAAAATATTACAACGACGAAGGAAACATAAGCTGAACACAATACGATTTAGTGAGGAAGTACGCATTTTGTCTAACAGGTAACCGCATACTGCAAGAATAAATAGTACGTTCTAATGGCATAGTTTGTATGCCATACTATTTAGTATGCAAGTATGCATTCCTAAAAGCAGATTCACTCCAAAAGCCTATCATGCTAGATCATACTAGAGTACTAAGTAGCACGAAAGAACAAAAGGAATCATACGCGGCATACTATACTACTTAGTAAAGAAGTACCCTGTTTCCATAACAGACAAAATCTCAAACCACACAGCACAGGACTAGATAAATGTGTATTACCTTAGCAGATTTTGTTCAGAGCGGCTTCTAAAGTGCACACAGTAATAACTACATCAGAACAATAACAGTGTGATGTATACTACACTTTACTGTAGGTGCATACAACATAAAGCAGGCGTTTCAAAGCTTTATCGCGACAAACGGCGTTCAAGTCTGCATACTAGCATACTTAATAGTGCGCAACAATAATGAACACACATAGGTTCCGTACTTATATGTTTAGTGGGCAAGTGTGCTGTTTAAAAACAGACCAACCCGCCGGTTAGCACCCGTACAGCGCGAGCTAGCCATCTAGCTAGCCCAAAACACCGGTGCTGTTCGAGCCAAAGGGCTTTGTCTTAAAGCACGGCTAAATGGGGAATCTGAACCGAACACGGGCGTGAACTGTAAAACCGTGAACGGTTCAGCAGAAGCTCGAGCGAGGCACCCTGGACCTAACCGAACCGGCTTTAGCCGACGTGCTATGCTAAGCTAAGCTAAACTGTTAGCCAGGGAGCTGAGAGGAGAAAGGATACACATTGAGGCGCTGTCCGATGTCCTGGATCAGATTCGCGGCTCGCTGGCGGTACGATAACTCCTTGTCAGGGTCCAGTCCTGCTCTCCGGGACGGACTGTTGTGGATCTGCTCTCGGGTAAAATACCATTTATTCTTTTTAGCAGAGCGAGGTAACGACGCAGCCGCCATCACTGAGAGCAGGAGACTGGAGCATTCTCACTGCGTCACAGGAACTACGTCAGAGTTCAGGTTGGGCCGAGTTATTGCGTAACGGTACCCTCTCTCGAGCTGGTTTCATCTCTGCGCTCCTGGCCGGGGTCATTTTTCTAACCGAACACGGGCCACAAGAAAAAAATGTCAATCCCACTTTTTTTCTGGTCAGGGTCCTGTGGAGACAGCTGCACTGGCAGGGGTGATCCCACGACTAGCTGCTCCTCCCTCAAGTACAACTAGTCCTGTGTCCACGTGTTGATGGAATCGCAAGGACCCGAACCCGAGTCCCTTCAGTGATGGACTAGATTATCAGACTCCCCTGAGAATTTGACAGTAGAACCAAGAAGTGGCCAAAAAATTCACAGTAGAAATGTGAACCTTGAATGGTCGAACCGTAAGTTCACATTAAAAGCGTCAAACAATTTTCAGTTTTACTAAGAAGTCTGAAAGTACGTTTTTCCCCGGGCTTCAACATTTTCAAAGAAGAACATGCGTTTAATGGGTTATGCTACAGTAGATTGACTTGAGTTGCATAAACACACGGGTTCGCAGTGCCCACCCGGCAACTCAGGGCGCAAGGGCAGGAACAACCCTACATGGGGCGCCAATCCATCGTAGGGCCCACACACACAGTCACACACTAAGGGTCACTTTAGAGACACCAATTAACCTAACACGCATGTCTCCGGAAACCGGAGTAAACCAACACAGACACAGAAGGACAGAGGAGACAGAAAGAACCCAGGCCGCCCCACCCTGGGATTGAACCCGGGACCTTCTGGCTGTGTGGCAGCGGTGCCGCCCACCGAGCCTCCCTTACTGCTGTTATATAACCATATATAACCAATTTTCATCTATAGATTTATCGGTGTAACTTTTTTTGTGTCGCTGAAATGGAAAGTGATGCCAAAAGGGAAGTTAATTAAACAAACTCAAGCCGCGTTTAATGTGAACATAGGAAACTTTTTCAGTGACCAGAACTGATTATTTTTCACTGCCTACACACTAAAGTTTATTCAGACGCATCTCGTGTTCAAACAAAAAAAGTATGTGTCAACGAAAATAGAAATATTGGACTTAAATCAGCTGAAATTGATGGTGATGTTTCGTTTTTCTATCGTAGTGTTACGTTTATATCTGTCAGCAACGAAAACGTAGCTTCGTGCGTACTGCGCATGCGCACAAGACGATGCGTGCGCGTTTTAGTCCCAGCCGAAACTTATGTTGACGACGTCAACTATTTTCGTGACAACAGGATTGCCGTTGCGGGGCGAAAAATGGCACCGGTTTATTTCCCTGTTGTGATGATTTGTCGCACGTTTGTTTTATTTACATTTTTATACGCCGTGGTAGCGCTTTGAATACTTAAATATGAGGCTGTAAAACGGAGTCAGCGTAAGTAGCAGTCGCTTTCGGTTGATTTATGATTAAATAAGCGGTGTTAACTCCCTACCCGTCTATGATAACAGACAGGGGTATCGCACTTGCTATAAATAAGTACTTTTGACAGGGCAGTTCGTGGTATTCCGCACACTTTAGCAACCATACGTCATGTCTGGCGACACAAAAGCTGGACCAATGATTTCAGACCGTTAGGTGCATTTAAATAACGTATTTGTTTACGTACAGCTCAAATTCAAAATAAAAGCCAGTGTGTATGCTGCCTGGCCCGCTGTATGGAATACTGTTATATGTTAACCCGTACACTTTATTTAGACCTGAAGGTAAAAAAATCAAATCAACAGAGCTTATATATGTGTCACGTTCAAGTTTGTGTACTGAAGCAGTTTTTCTATTTGGACTATATTTGTTTGCCCTGTGAGAGGCTGGCGCCCTGTTGTGAGTGTTTTGCCCGTGGCTCCAGCAGTCCAAGCAGAGATCCAAGGACTCGCCATGGAACTGTTGTTGAAGACGCAGAAAGCCCAAGAGTGGCCGGGAAAGCGGGCAGCGTGGAAGCTCGGGAGGTCCAGAGTGGAGCACGGACGTCCGATTTGACGTCCCCAAATAGCCAGTGCAGGGCTAGTTCTGATTCGGATCCAGACGTTCAGGATGGAGACCCCATCGAGGAGACTTCACAGATCACCTCAGTTTTAGAAACAGACGAGGAACGACTGGCTCAGCGCACACAGATCACAGGCATGTGACACATAGCGCTCCCGATGCTGCCCTGATGTGCCAGTCAGAAGATCCCACTTTTGAAGGCAGGATGTTCAAAGTCATGTTCAAACACTTTGTTGTGGGAGCGAAATGAAAAATGGTGAATGCTGCGGACGGAAAGATAAATAGCGTCGTTCTATATCGAGTGCCCGTAGATTACAGGATCAAACGATGTAGCAAAGCGGCCGATCCCAGACATAACAACTAGCAATATAAAACACCAAGAAAGAACACAAGACTTTCATATGTGTCTAATTATAGGGGGGGCGGTAATGCCACAATGACCAACATGTAACACTATGCTAACCGTAAAGCATACACTTTTGGAATGTCCCTCTCAAACGAATGCTGTTAGACAGTAAAAAAGGAAGATGCATAATACATGTCGGTGTGTTTGTGTTGTTGAAATTCAGGTCAGTTTAGCAGACGCGCTTATCCTGAACGACCCACAACGTACACAGTCTTACAATCCAAACAATTGTGAGTTCAGGGCTTTGCTCAGGGACCCAACTGTAGCAGAGTTGGGATTTGAACCCTGGACCTTCTGGTCCGTAGTCCAGGACCGTAACCACTAGGCCACCACAGTCCCGTTGTTCAATAAGAAGGTGTAGTTTTGTATGAATTCCACTGGAGTACAAAAGTTGGACGTTGCAGTAAAAGTTTGGGAGCCAGTGGTCTAAGTCTTGTTTCAAACAGTTTTCGAAGCTGACTGCAGCGTCTTGTGTTTCAGCATGATCAAGAGCCTCGCAAAAGAAGTCCAGGCCCACCTGCGCTCTGGAATCGCCATTTTCTCGCTGCAGCAGTGCGTGGAGGAGCTCGTCCTGAACAGCATCGACGCCGGAGCGACCTGCGTCGCCGTGAAGTTGGACATCGAGGCCTGCAAAGTCCAGGTCCTGGACAACGGCTCAGGCATGGACCGGGAGAACATGGAGAAAGTCGGGATCAGATACTGCACGAGTAAGTGCAGCTCCCTGGAGGATCTGGACAACCTGCGTTTTAACGGGTTCCGAGGAGAAGCCATCGCCAGCATGGCCGACCTGGCCACCCTGGTGGAGATCTCGTCACGGACGAAGAGGTCGGTGCAGACCTTCGTCAAAACGTTTAACGAAAGCAAGGCGTCGTCCGTCTTCGAGGCCCCGATCACCCGCCCGTCTGCCGGGACCACGGTGCTGATTTGTAACTTCTTTCGCAACATGCCGGTTAGGAGAAAGCGGATGGACTCCGCGCTGGAGGTCGAGCGGGTGCGCCAGAGAGTGGAGGCCATTTCCCTGATGCACCCATCCGTGTCGTTCACGGTCAAAAGGGACTGTTCGGGCACCCTGCTGGTGCAGCTTCCCAAAGCCCGGAACACCTACTACAGGTTTGTTCAGATCCACGGACTGGCGAGAGCTCAGAAGCTGCGAGAGGTGAATCGCACCTACGGACAGTTTCAGATCATGGGCCATATCGGACGGGAGGGTCATTACAACAACAGCCTGCAGTTCCTCTTCGTCAATGGTCGACTTGTTCTGAAAACCAGAATTCACAAATTGCTCAGCGGCCTTTTGAGGAGACTGAGCAGTTCGAGCGACAGTCCTACCGCCTCTTCTGTCCTCTCGAGCCCCAAACAAAGAGGTGGAGCCGATTCCTATGGCGTGTACATCCTCAACATCAAGTGCCACTACTCGGAGTACGACGTGTGTCTGGAGCCGGCCAAGAGTCTCATAGAGTTTAAAGACTGGGACGGTTTGGACTTCTGCATTGAGGAAGCTGTAAAAGAGTTCCTCGTGAAGGAGAACTTGGTCTCTGATTTCCTCGGGTGTGACTTGGGGAACATTCAGAAAAGCAGCCCAAGCAGAGATCCAAGGACTCGCCGTGGAACTGTTGTTGAAGACGCAGAAAGCCCAAGAGTGGCCGGGAAAGCGGGCAGCGTGGAAGCTCGGGAGGTCCAGAGTGGAGCACGGACGTCCGATTTGACGTCCCCAAATAGCCAGTGCAGGGCTAGTTCTGATTCGGATCCAGACGTTCGGGATGGAGACCCCATCGAGGAGACGTCACAGATCACAACAGTTTTAGAAACAGACGAGGAACGGCTGGCTCAGCGCACACGCCCTCCGGATGTGACGGACCGTGACTTTCCGCGTCGCGTGAACGATAATAAACGTCCGAGGATTGTTATGCTTGATCCTAAAGAGTCCCATGACAGTTTGAGGAGCCTCATCGAGCCAAACCTGAGCTGCGCACCGAAGAGAAAGCTGTCATTATCCGACGCTCAGGGTCAAACCACTGGCGGCGACCGCGAGCCGAATGTGGGCAAGGTCACGCCGCGTCGCAAGTTAACGCTCTCTTTTGAAACGGGATCTCTTCACAAATTCAAGAGGGTGTTCGGTAAGGGGGTTGAAACGGCTGCCAAAAACCAAGTCACTGATCTGTTGCGCCCATCTACGGTTTCCGCTGTCGCACAAGCAGACGTTTGCGTAGACGGCTCTTCGGACGCCGAGCCTGAAAGTTCGACCTGTGAGAGCAAGAGGATCTCATTAGCTGCGAAGCTCTCCCACAAGGTGGATGGTCGTAAACCTTCATGTCCTGGGGGATACGAAGAGGCGCTCGTCAGCGTATCTGATCAGCGCGTGGCGGAGAATGAAGGCTTTTCTAAACTCCTCCAGGACTCCAGGACATCTGATTTTCCAGATGAAGCCGCGTCATCCGCTCCCCAGCGTCCGCATGCGTCAGCGCCCACCACCGCCGAGACTGAGCTGGCCAAACGTACGACTAGCCCTCAGCCAGATATCCCCAGTGATCAAACAGTTGACCCTGAATCCCATGACCCAGTGGCCTCGAAAACAAGAAAAGAGAAACGGAGCGTTCAGGAAAGCCAGCACACCGAGAGTGCCGAGGTCGAGCAGAGTGACTGGCTCACGCTTTACGATGGTTCCATAGGACGGTCGGTCTACGTGAACCAAGTGACCGGACTCAGCAAATATAAAGATCCGTCACTGGAGGAGCCGCTGGTAGCCTGCACCAGTAACGTCACCAACATGGCGGTCAGTGTTGTTTCTAAATCAGGTAGGAAAACCGTTACTGCTCAAGCCTGCCGATGAGAGCTATGTGATCATATCTGAAGTGTTGTTTGAATTCTGTGCGAGCTGATATTATCGAGTGTGTCAATAACGCAAAAACAAGCTAATGATAGGAGTGAACAAACTACACAGGAGGCAAAATACAGACACCACCGGCCTCCCAGTCTCCATTATTAGATTTCGTCTCTAGATGCCAGTCTTCTACTAGACGTCTATCTTGAAATCAGTCGCCAGTAGAGCTCGAAAACTAGAGCTTACTCCACTGTCTGCAAACTAACCACCGCGCAGAATAGGAACCAGCCAGGGCACGAACAAAAACTAAAAAAAACAACTAAAAAAACAAGGCAAAAGTCACGGTGCCGGTTCTGGCGCCTGAGAGAAACAGGTTAGAACCAAACTATAACTAACTAAGGATACCAACATGTTGCAGTGTGAGGAGATGACCCTGCTGGGACTGTGTGACACTCCACCCATATAAAGGGTACCAGCCGGGATTCGAACCCGGGTTTCTGTGGTATGGGCTAGCACAGTGATTCCACCCAAAGAGGATGGGTCCCTTTTAAAGTCTTGGTTCTCCTGAGGTGTCTTGCTCATAATGTTTAGGGAGTTTTTCCCTTCCAGTGTCGCCCGAGGCATTTTTGAGAACTGCTATGTTCATTCAAGATAGGTCATGCATGTCACTGGGGAAAATATTTATAATATATATAATATTGTTGTTTTTAAATTGCGCTTGAGTTTGGAAGCAAATGATATGATCAGGGTATGACGAGAGTGGGTGGGCGGGCGGGCGTGGGTGGGGTGGGGGGTGCTATATGAGCTAGAGATGATTCCCATCTATAAAAAGGTCAAATGTAAATAGTAAAATATAGAGCAGCTCTTATTATTCAGTAACTCCCCGTCATCCTTTGGGACGAGTCTCTTCCCCCGCATTGTACGTGACAGTCAGTTCTTTTTTTTACTCGTAGGATTTGAGTACAGGTGCTACCCTTTTCACACAGAGCTCGTTCTGCCTTTTCTGCCCAAACCTAGAGCAGAGAGAAAGCTTAAACCGAGCACAGACTGTCCAGGTAATGCATGCTGGTAGTCAACGAGGCACGAACACAAACTGTACTTGATTTGCACTGACTGAACGATTTCGTGTCCTCTCAAAGATCAGGATGACACGCCCAGCTCTCTGGCAGCTCTGTTCTCTGAGTGGAATAACCCCGTGTTCGTACGTCCAGCGCAGGTAAGCCGGTGTGTTCACAGGGCTGGGTCAGGCATGTGTGCGACCGATCGAGTCTGAAGGAACCTAGAAATGCAGTTTGTTTCCACTTCTATCCTGTACCAGTCAGTGCAGATGCTTCTACATTTAGAAATCAGATTAAGAAATCCAATAAAGAGAACTGGATTTTACCCCAGTAATCTGATTACTCATAGCAATGTATACCAGTTACCCGGTTATAAACAGCGTGCGCATCTGCAAGAGCGGTCCATCGTGGTTGCCAGGTCCGCGCATATCTAAATATTCATACCTTATTTGGCTTCTTGTTCCGTTTACGTTAGCACGTGTCTTTTTTTGTGTGCTTGATCAATCTGGCAACCCTAGAATTCAACACACCATGAACGTACAGCACAGGCATCGAAACTTCGAAGCTATCGGACCTTCGCAATATCTGACTACTCAAGTCCACGAGTCTGTGGTAGCCTAGCAGTTAAGGTACTGGACTCTGGACCTGGGGATCTGGACCAGGGTTCAAATCCCGAGCCAAGCTGCCACTGTTAGGTCCTCGAACAAGGCCCTTAACCCACGATTACTTGAATTGTAAGACTGTATAAGTTGTAGGTCGCTCTGGATGAGGACTAAACCAGCTTTTGTGCAGTTATCGGCTTCTTAACTACATGCTAAATAAACGCTAAATCTCAGTCCGAGCTATTCGGATGAAGGGATAGGGAATCGAAATCCCTAGGGACTGATACGGAGCGATAAAACATTAAAACTGGGTCACAGCCTGCCTCTGTTAATCCTGTAATGTGAAGCGTAAATGAACAACAGACGCCGAGACGTCCATCAAGTCAGATTCTCTGATCTTATAAGAAATGGATTTTCTATTATTTGTTTCATGTTGTGTTTTTAAAGGTCGCTATGGACGTGAGCAGTGATCAGGCAGACGGACTTGCTGTGAAAATCCATAACATCCTGTTCCCGTACCGCTTCACTAAGGACATGATCCACTCCATGAAGGCGAGTCTGGGACACGGAACGGACATTAATTAACGCAGCACCTATAGAGAGAGATAAATAGATGAATAAATAGATGCTTTACTGATCCCCAAGATATTTGAGCAGCCAGTAGCAGTATTCACAGTACAGCACAATCGAGACGAAACAAACAGGGTTATAGAGCATTTTTATTTAGATTTGATTGTTTATGCAGTCGTGCTCCTACGACTGATTGGCATGCAGAGGGGCAGAGCTGTGCCTACTCTTACGTTTCGTGTGCCCCGGTATGACGAGTAGTCAAGAAACGGCCCTTTTTGAAATAGGATCCTGCTTGTTTATAGCATTACGTGTTCAGACTGACGAGTTTGTGCAGATTTCCTCTCACTTCCCACACGGTTGATTTATTTATTGATAAATTTTTTTCCACAGGTTGTTAATCAAGTAGACAAGAAGTTTCTCGCCTGCCTCATAAACACCACAGACCAGAAGACCACAGAGAAGAATGACAGCGAAGGTTATAATCGTTTCCGTATAGATGCTTGATGGACGGTCCTGTGGGATGTTATGTTTTTTTTTCCCCTCCACCATTATTATTTAAATAGCATCAGATGACTCCGCATGATACCGGCCATGAAGAGCAGGGTTAATGGGTACATTGTATAGGCAAAAGTCTGTGGACGCCCAAACAATCCAAACCGATAGTATTAGTGTGGAGTTCCCCACCTTTTTGTTCTTCTGAAAGAACCTTCCCTGGGATTTGAAACTGTGAGGTCGGCCCACTAAGCCCTGTCTCACTTTTGGTGCCTTTTTTTTTTTTTAAAGGCGTCTCATTGAGGTTCTGCGCAAATCAAAGTTGGAGAAAGTAAACCCCTTCTCTATGGACTTTCGTTTAAGGACAGCAGGGCAGAAGGTTGATGACATTTTTGGAACCTACAAATGTGCCCTATGGAGGGAATCCGTGCAGCCCATCCGACTGCCACTGTTTATCTATGCTGCAATAGATCAATTATTAGAAGGGGTGTCCACAAACTTTTGCCTCTGTAGTGTAGATACCGTATATGTAAACTGCTCACATAAATAAGGGGAGATTTTAAAATAAATATGAAGAGGAACCACAAGGACTGCCGAGGAATCTGATCCTGTCCATGCCCCATCCCTGTCCGGGTGTTTTGACCCTCTTGGGTGACCCTACACCCTACTGACCAGTCAATGCGGGGGCACTGTGGTCCAGTTTGACCCGCTTCTGTTCACCCCCATGAATATATCGCTTGTTAATCAATCACCATAATCGATTTTGCATCTCATTTTCGCAACCGAACCGCTTTTTGACTTTTCGTTTGCTTTTCTGATGATCTTGTCGAATCAAATCGAATCAAATCGAATGAAACCCCTCTTTTAGAATCGCTTCACATTCATTTCGAAATCTCCCCTCCCCTTTTGTGTGCGCAGGGTATTTAGTTTGCAAACAAACGTTGTTTATAACAGTATAAACGTACTTTTTTTTTTTTTTTTTTTTTAGGAAACCTGCTTGTTCTGGTGGATCAACATGCGGCTCATGAAAGGGTTCGCCTGGAGGGGCTGGTCAGAGGTAAATCCCGTAACGTGAGTTGAGCTGTGAATGACGTAATGAGGCGCCTCGTACTCAAAATGCACACACCGCTATCTTACACAGAGTCTTACGAGGACGACCCAGACGCACTGGGTGAAAAGAGACTGTGTTCATCGAGCGTGATTCCTCCTCTCGAGATCGGCGTGACGGAGGACGAGACGAGGCTCTTAAGGTCGGGTTTGGTTCACTTTAGCCAGGTTTCGATGATTTTCCTTGCATCTGTACACAGCAGGCGTATTTAGGGGGTGGGCCATACGGCCCTAAAACAATATCACCACATTTTAGGGTACTTTTGCGATAACGATATATTTGGCGATATGTCAACAACACACACTGACCTGACCTGCCGGCATTTTTTACTTCCCTTCTTGTACGAGGTGGCGAAACAGATTAGATTTGTTGTTTACAGACCTTTTGCCTAGATTACGTATCCCTGTAGTTTGTTGTACGTCTGATATCTTGTACCAAAACCACCTCCACGCGGCCGAAGTCGCCCCCCCTTTTTGGGACAAACTCCTCCACCGCTTAACCCTCCTTCCGCCGTATCTGCTCTGCCTATGAGTCACCTAACAAAAGTACTTTATACTCTGTGTAAATCCGTTCCGTCATTACCTAAGGACGTCTGAATATCTCGATTATGGATGTTTTATGCCGTCTAAAAAAGGATACCGGTGTTATCGCGAACGATACGATACGATACGATACGGCACAGCCCCAGGCGTGTGACATAACGACCAGAGTGCCAGCGGAACACAACGATTCAGCAGCGGCTTTGGTTACCGTGCAGGTCGCATCAGGATCTGCTCAGAGCCCAGGCTTTGGAATTCAGCTTCCCTCAGACCGAGGAGTCGTACGTCCTCCTGAAACGACTCCCCGCCTGCTTCGTAGAGAAGGAGAACACGGAGAAGCGGCGAGGCAGACGCAGCATCATCAAATCGATCTCTCAGGTTGTGCTCGCGCCATTTCATAAGGCTCACTGTGCTCTGTAAACTGATTATCTTTTAGAGTTAATTGTGTTTTCTCCTCTTTGTTCATTCAGGATTATTTAAGAGAGCACATCGAGGTGAGTCTGGGGTTCTACCTCGATTCGTTTTGCGTTATGTGGGCAAAAATAACGTCAATGTTTTACGCCTCTGGGTGAACAGTCTGTTCTCGTACTTGATGTTGTATGTGGGAGAAGAGTAGTACATCAGTGGACAAGTCATTATGGCCAGGCTGAATCCAGATCGTCTACTAAAAGCTAAGCTTGTGGTCCGTGAGAGGGGACGAGCGGCGCCCAGTGCTGAGTATGGGACTGCCTAGTCACTGACATGTTAACCGTCAAAAGCGAGTGTCAGGACTGGACCTTGGCGCAATGGATGAATGGAAGAAGGTCCGGTCTGATGAGACTTGTTTTTTCATCATGCTTACCTGGATAAGGGACGGCACCAGGATGCACTGTGGGGCGGAGAGGGGCGTCCTGTGGGTAGAGTTCTGCTGGGGAAACTTTGGCTCAGGACCTTCATGTGAACGATATTGTGACGTCTCTTTCCAGTTTCTGCAGACGACAGGTCGAGTGAGAGGCTCTCTGCCCTTGACAGTCCACAATGTCCTCGCTTCACAGGCTTGTCATGGTCAGTATCCTTAACGCACCTTCAACTCTAAAGCCAATTGCCTGAAGCGTGCGTACTGTTTAAAACTGGTTAATAAACCAGTTATTATCTTATCCGAAACGGTGAAAAACCGTGCCGCATGTGTAGCCGTAACGAATGCCTTCATATTGTTACGTTAAGCTGTTTTCTTTCCATTTAAAAACGACCTTAAATAAATAAGCGGCGTCATGTGGATTCACCTAGGAACATCAAACGTCTCCCAAGTTCCTACCGAGCTTCTCGAACGTCTGCAGCTAAAATGACGAACGTGGTCCAGAAGGAAAGGAATCACGTTTTCATAAAGCGTTTTTACTTCTAATTCATGTGAAAATGATTTTTTTTTTTTTTTTTTTTAGATTACTTTTGGACAGTGTCAGCAGAAAAGATTAAGCGTTTTAGACTCTCTCAGCTAATGCAGCGTTTGGGCTAGGAGAGCACGGCGGGTCGAACCCGGTACACTGTAGCTTAGAGAAGTATTTTATTTTACGTTCCAGGGTCACCCGCGATAAACGAAAATGCACGGAGTAGCGACGCTGTATTTATTGAAGTATTTATAGACTGTTTTAGCGGTAGAACTTGCAGAACGTTTGGGTTTCATCGTAGGGTTTGAATGAATTCAGTCTATAATAAACTTTCACAAACAGAGAACACAACACAACTTTTGGTGAGTATTCATCCGCGGAGTAAATGCGCTATTGACTGTAAATCCTCATATTTTATGATTTATAACATTCATTTATTGTTAGAATTAATATTTGTAATAGATTTGTATACATTTTGGGATTTTTTTTTTTCATGTAAAAGTTCCGCAAAAACCCGCGAAACAACGTAAATCCGCGATCTATTTTTTCCGTTAATATTTTTTGAAAACCCGCGATGCACCGAGTCCGCGAAAGGTGAACCGCGAAGTGGCGAGGGAACGCTGTACTGTACACAAACGTTAACATTTAAAACGTTTTAATCGTTAGAGGCGGTCGCATTGAAGAACGAGGTTTTGTTTTAATCAGACTTCTCATGCGCTCCCGTTTTCTGCCTGGCCTTTTCAGGTGCAATTAAGTTCAACGATGAGCTAAGTAAAGAGGAGTGCTGCAGTCTGGTGGCCTCTCTCTCGTCCTGTCGGCTACCCTTCCAGTGTGCACACGGGCGCCCCTCCATTCTCCCACTAGCTGATCTCCTGCACCTGGAGGATCAACAGGTGCCGTGTTCCTCTAAAGGCTGTAAAGCTCGTCCGCTTTCACATGGCTCATTTGGATTTACAACTCATTGTATGCTTTTCACAGGAGCTTCCCAAACCCAATCTCAGCAAACTGAGACGACAGTACAGAGCGTGGCAGCTTTACGGAAAGAACTGAAGCAATCGATCAGACCATGAATTTCACCGATTCACGTCACTTTTTACATTAAATTATTTATTTTCCTGTCAAGTCCAGCTTGTTTTTTTTTTTTTCAACTCATTGCACGTTAAAAATGAAAAGATCCCCTGCCCTGCATCACCTGGTACACTCCGACCTGGCCAATTAAGTGAGACGGAAGGCATGCTGGCGCAAAAAAAGCACTTTTCCTGGCACTGGTGTTCTGTTGGTTCTGTATATTTTTAAGTTGGGGCTCCTGGGACCCTTTAGCCAAGACTGGTGTAGCTAGGCACATAATATCAGGGGGAAAACTGCGACTGTTGTGGCCTAGTGGCTAAGGAACTGGACTATGGACTAAGGTGTGGCACAGGCGTCTGCTAAATGTGTGTATGACGTGCCACAGATCAGGGGTTGTCCCACATTTTTGGGCCACAGATGAGCAAGTACCCTGAACATGACACTATTGCGGGTTTAATTTCTGACCCCCTCATGTCAGGACTCTTATTCGTCTTGCCTGTGGGGCATCCAGAAAGGCCGGAAGGCACTGCTATGACTTGAACCCGAGTCTCTTCGATAGTGAATGTCCCGACATACACTGCTCACAAAAACGAGGGGATCTTTCATTTAGAATTGTCCTGTTCATATTGGTGACTGGAGTGGAACGTTACCAATTTTAACAGTTGCACATGTGCAGCAAATATCGGCCGACTGGTGTAAAGCACACCGCCCTTACACTCTGGAGCCGGTTATAATATATGGCAGCTAAATACATTCCTGTCAGAAACCAGAGCCAAAGCCAGAACAGTGCGAAGAAAGCAGCGCCCGTAGAACCGACGCGAATGTTTAACCGTCAGTTAAGATTGACCACTGTAATAGCCAATTAGGATGGGCTTACTCTTCAGTGCATCCAATCAGAATACGCTGAAGGGACGCGATCCAATCCTGGTTAAGACGGGGCGGGATTTAGTGGGAGGATCCGCTCTTATCTCTTCATTCTGCTAGCGCCTTTCTTGCTGAAGCGGAGCTCAGTGTTC
>JAUZST010005999.1:0-15161 GCA_034779995.1 Parotocinclus haroldoi
TGATTATTTAAGTCATGTCTTACATGTGACCCAAGATAAACCTGTTTCTACATGGAAAGTAAGTCCAGTCCTATCTTTCAAAGGAAATACATGGTTTGTCAATCTAATCTTCAACATACATTTACAACATTTAGCAGGAGCCATTACACTGAAACTTATGACTAATATACTCTATATAGACAACATTTCGTGGACACCCATTCTACACTGCTCACAGAAATGATGGGATATTTCATTAGTTTCATTAGAGCTCTGTAATATCAGCAACACTTTATATTACACCATAATATAAAGCATCGACAAACAGCGGCAGCAGAATGAGGAATAGGTTTCCGCTTCCAACAAGCCTGTTCATCAACTTTCTGCCATGTTGTCCTTTCATAAAAACACTGAAATGCCAAAAGTAAGCCAGGGTTTGTTGTCTAACATCAGAAGCTCATG
This sequence comes from Parotocinclus haroldoi, assembly GCA_034779995.1. Classification (NCBI taxonomy): domain Eukaryota; kingdom Metazoa; phylum Chordata; class Actinopteri; order Siluriformes; family Loricariidae; genus Parotocinclus; species Parotocinclus haroldoi. The sequence goes on from JAUZST010005999.1 coordinate 442, forward strand.
TTCCAAAATCCAGCGGAAAGCCATCTTTTAGGCTGCTACTATGGGGGCACCATACTAATACTCATGCTGTATTGAAATTTTAAGGAACCACAAATGTTTGTCTACATTTGGCTCAATTGCATTTTGTAATAAGCAGGGACAGTTTGACAGTACTGGGATTTTAACCCAAATCAATCTTGCCAATAGTCCAGTACCTTCATTTTTGAAGCAGGATTTAGATATGCAATTTTAGCAAATTACAGTATATAGTTATTGCAAGTCACACTGTTTAAGACTATTTCCATAAAATGCTGTGGTAGACTGTGTCATATCATCGGCTCTTAATTTCTAATTGTACAATAAATATTTTGTATAACTGCGAAAAGTATATTGCTTGCTCAAGTCATCAACAGAGATGCTATTTCTTTTCATCCAGCGACCTGTTTGCCCTGTTTTACAGCTCTGATGGGAATTTTTCCCAAAAGAAAACATGTAAAGGAAGGTAAATTCTTTTACTATATTACTAAATATCTAATCATTTAGAAATCAAAGCATCTAAATCTTGCGTTGGAACTCTGTAATTCACAATGATCCCAAAAATGTTGAAATTAATGTACTGTAATTTTGTATGCAAAATAAGAGACTACCTTGGTAGCATGTGACAATAAGATGGAGCTACACCGAAAATCTTTTGTGTCTAATTTGATCTAAATAGTGACTTTAGCTCCAGACTTGTGTCCTTACAACTAGGACCACCAGTCAGATGCTGCTCAATGGCCCATACTATAGTGAGACTGATACACCATCAGTCTGTCCAGACTAATATTGATCAGATATTGAATGGTTGACTGGAGGCTGCTCACTCTGTCCTTTCAGTTATGGCTTTTAAAAACAAATGGTACTAGGAAATATATATAAGCACACATGGACTGACATTTATTGCACAGCCAAGGATGAATTAAAACAGTCTATTAATTTAAAACCATTTTGCTGCAGTGGCTGAAGAAGGTCAAGTGATTTCCCTTGATTTGTAACTCTTTTATACTGAATTTCTGCACATAGTCAGCCTTGTTAATGAATTTAGCTGTTTCTTTCTTCTTTTGTAGCTCTTTGGGGCACATAATCCTACTTGAGGGTTATAACATTTCAACCTATGTCCATGTTTGTAGACTTTACATTAACAATATAAATGTGTGTCACATGGTGGTCTGGAATTCCACAAAATGCATTTACACCATTTAGAAGATGTTTTTTTTTTCCTGGGTGACTAATATCTGTTACAGTCTTATGTATCAGTATGTTGATACAAGATATAATAAAAGCAATTACAATAAAAGCTTAGGGCTTTGCTGAAGGGCCAAACTGTGGCAGTTTGGCACTGCTGGGACTCAAAAGTAATTTGGTTCATGCGGGGACACAGAGTTAATTGAGTGATAGTTTGAGATGGTTTGAGTCTTTGTGTGTGTATTTGTGCGTTGCCATTCAAATACAGTTGTGATCGTCCAGGTTTCAACATGACTCACATGGATGCATGTGTACAGACATCTTCACAAGTGAGGAGAATGTTACAGCTCCAGCTGGGTTACCCTGAGAAGTTAGTCCTGCAGCTGTGACCTTCAACGCACGCACGCACACACACACACACACGCATGAGCACGGCCACGCAAACACACGCACACGCACACGCATGAGCACGACCACGCAAACACACATACACATATATGCACGAGCACGACCATGTACACACACACACACACACACACACACATATGCACAAGCACGACCATGTACACACACACACACACACACACACAAGCACGGCCACGCAAACACACACACACATGGACACGCATGAGCACGGCCACGCAAACACACACACACACACAGATGCACGAGCACGACCATGTACACACACACACACACACACACACACACACACGGACACGCATGAGCATGACCACGCAAACACACACGCACACATGCACGAGCACGACCATGTACACACACACACACACACACACAGACACAACCACATTGTGGTTATAAAGTATATACAATAATGTGTCAAATCCTTATACCACTATTAGATTTATTGTTTTAGCAATGGCTTAATGACCATATCAAACATATTGTGGACGACTGGACCTAAATTTGGCACTCCACAATATTTTTCCACTACTTTTCCACAGACCTTTATTCTAATCTTTGTGCCTTTTCTCCCTGTTCCCCTTAAAAAATGTTGCTACCCATCCAAAAAGAAAAATTCCTGATCAAACGCTAGAATGGTTACTCAAGTGTAGAGGGAGCTCGCACTAAATACTTGGCACTGTAGCAAATAGAGGAGTTTTAGGGGAGTTTTTTAATATTGCGCAAAAATGTCCTGTATTTTCTGTTTGTATTTTAAAAGAGAGACAAAGAAAGAATTCTATATGGTAATTACTCCACTACTAAGACAATGCTATATCTAATCTAATGGTTGCATAATACCTTTGTACAGTACTCTATATAGTTATGTAAGAAAAACATAAAATGAAACAACCCTAGCTGATTTTTCAATGTGACACAATCCAGTCCACTTGCTGAAATTTGTAACCTGTTTATGGCAAACAACCAGACGTGCATGAATCAACCTCACAAAGTAAATGTCCTGCCATCGCTAATTAATTCTGCCTGCTGGCTTGAGCTAATTGGCAGGGGGAGAGGGCAAAATCAAGGAGGAGTTTCTGAAACTGAACTATAGACTTTGTAACCACCAAGAGGCTTAAATCACTTTTTTCTTTTTAGAAACAGCTGTAAAAGAGGAGGACACATCATGCAAACGTACAGCACAGGTAGAATAGTTCTGCTTCCTGAAGATTACATTAGTTAAAAAATAAATGACTCAAATAAAAAGCAACCAAATACCAAACTTGGTTAAACTAGTAAAATATGCTCAGATATCTGGTAACCTGTAACGGTGCGGTGGCAGCACTTGTGTCATGTGATTTCTCCTTTCACATTGTGCAGTGAGTGTGGGTCTGCAAGGTGTGACTCGCAAGTATGACAGACAATGGTGTAAACTATCGCCTGCAAAGCACATGACTTGAAAATGTTACTTTATTTAGATAGATGTAGGGTGTGGCTTGGTAAATAGTAGTGTCACCTCACAGCAGTTTGGGACCTTTCTGGAGTCTGCACGTCATATTTGTGACCATTCTGGTTAACTCTGGGTGCTCCCAGCTTCCTCCTGCAGTCCAAAGACATGATTTAGGTTTATTGATTACAATAAAGTGGTGTGTGAGTGAGTGTTTGTGTGTGCGCGCGCACCCTGTGATGGATCGGCACCTTGTCCATGGTTGTTCCTGTCCTACACCCTGTGCTGCCAATTGGGCAGCGGCTTTTCCTCAACGCTGTCCAGGATTAAGCGGATAAGAATGTGGGCAAAATAAAGGTGAAACACAATAATGTAAAATGACAACAATTTAAACTATTATATACTATTTATGCAATAGTTTGTGGACACCTGAAAAGTACATTCTTAAACATGAATATCAGACCTTGAAATAATTTAAACTACTGTCAGTAAAAGCGAGGCAGATATGATATTTGACATTTGCAGTCATCACATAATATCATACTCTCACATTGTATTAAACCCCCATTCAAGGACCATTTATGTTAGGATCATGTGAAATACTGCATATTACTGCACTGCATTAGCACACGTTGAACACTGTAGAGAACACTGAAGAGCCAAGTGACTTTCTGACCTTGGACTGGTGTATTGACTTTATGATTCTGTTTGAAAAGCTGCATTGGGAAGCAGCTGTCTTTCCAGCTGACTCAGCACACAGCAATGCAGGGCTTTTATCCCCAGGCTGAATTAAAACCTAAAACTGATACATCAGGAGCCAACCGTCTGAGACCACTAGTGAAAATTCTTGTTCGGACCTTTTGTGGAGAAGGATTCATACAGGATAACGTTACTGAGTTTCCTTCATAGTCACATGACCTAAACCCCATCTTGCATTTATTGGCAGACAAGTAATCAGTAACATCATAATAAACTCTTTGGGTTTAATAAAATCACGACGGGATGCATCACTTGCATTATCAGATATTGCATACAAGACATACAGTGTATTATAGCTTCCAACCTCGTGGGAGTAGATTGTGGAGGCACTTAGGCTGTTTAAGCACAAAAATGCCCGGTGATCATTTGTGAAAATGCATCTTTGATGACCAAACATGATAACTGATGTTAACTGACATGGGGTTTCCTCCACAGTAACCTAAACTCTATCGACCATTTGTGGGGACACTTGAAGACAGAGGAAGCCAAACCTTCAGTAACATCACAAGTTGAAAGTCCATGACAAATCAAATGCACAGTGTCATTACAGGACACTAATACATTCTGACATTTCTTAAATTTAATTTTCAAAAATGACACTTTTCATTCATACTATTATGATCATTACATGAAAACAGTGTATTAAATTCACTAAAATAATAAAAACAAAAGCGTCGTGTCAAACATGGTGGCATATTATAAAAAAGATTCTGTTTCTATTTAATTTAAGCTTAGTGATTTTAGAAAATGATCTACATAACGCTATCGATATAGGAACCCTGGACCATCAGGTCCACAGTCCTGTACCTTAACCACTAGGCCAACACAGTCCCAGACACCTATGCCAGTGCATGGAGAACTAGTGAATTGTTACTGTGTTACCAGAGAGCAGTGTCCACAAATGATTCATTTTTCAGCTCTGTAGTAGTATTTGTGAGCATTTTTTGAGCTGGTGGACTATTCTCTCAATCAGTGCATTCACGCTATTGCCACAAGTGTGTTTATCATATCAGTCTCACTGTTGTGCTTTTCACACATTTGATGATGTGCAACTCAAAAAACAATTGTGAGTTGACATTACCTTTAACTTAACCGTTACAGGCTTGAACTTGGAACTGAATTTGGTCTTTAATACTTGAAAAGATCGAACAGCTTCCATCAACCCATTTTTTAAAAACAGGATTTATTTCCCAGTCTTAAGATACTATTAAATCACATAACTGAGCCTTTTGAATGCTAACATGTTGCTGTTTCACTGTAATGCTAGGATCCGTTTTTTTCTTCGTTTAACCATAACATAGCAACATTTAAAAATCTGCACACATTCATAGAAAGCTTTGGGGAGTTAAAGTCTGGAGATTTGTGTTCAGACTAGAAATATGCTCCAAAAAAGAATGCCTTTCCACTATTAAGACAATGCTCTAGTGAATAAAGAAATAATTGTGCAAAATGGGTGGATAAAATCACAGATGGAGATGCAGCAACATCAAACCTTTTTTTAACATTTGAGTAATGTTGAGTGTTAATGATATGTCTGTGTTTATATTGTTTACTACAGTTATACTTAGAACTTAACAAGCTTCGCTTTAGCAGCTATTGTCAAAAAATGACTTAAATGATCTACTGTTAATGTGTTGGTGCCACAGGACTCCATCAGGGGTCTTGTGGAGTCCATGACTCGATGGGTCAGAGACTTGGCGGCATGTGGAGGACATACAAAATATTAGGCAGATGATTTTATTGTTATGAGTCTACAATAATTAACATATTTAATCATTTTATGTTAGTTGTGTGGCTGTTCATACTAATGCATGTACACAGACATGGCGGTTTACTGATTTTGCTATTTAATTGCTGACAAGCTGTAAAAGCGGTCGTGCAAGTGGAATATTCACTACACAGTTGGAGCTCACTATATTGAATGGGCGTCGACCTTTTTTTAGCTGATTGATACATGGGTCACATGTAGTCAAGCCCGGATTAGGATGCAGACGTTACTGCTGAATCTTGCCCCCATTCCCACTAAGACACAAATAACCACACACTCACTCTCTCCCCTCCTGTAGCCCCATCTGGAGCTGACTATTGTTTTGTCCAGGCTGGCTCCTTGTTGTCAAGGAAACGCCTTCTCAGCACAATGCTTCTGGCTTATTACAGATTCTCCCTGAGACACACTGAAAGCAGCACACTGACCTGCCAGAAAACACGAGGGTGTGCACGTCTCTATGTGCGGGCATTTTTTACAATCCATTTCTTGCGAATTAAAAAAAAAAAAAAACATTACGCAAACAACACCCATTGGATTTTGTAGTATAAAAAAATCAGTAATATTAGAGTAATATTTCTGGAGCAGTGGCATGCCGAGCACTGAAAATGTGCCGTTGAGGTGGATAGATGTCATGACATCACCAAACATTGTATATGGGATGTCTCTTCAAGGGAGAAAGAAACCACCCTCTGAAGCCGCAGTAAAAAGCTAACTAAGTCAAACCCTTTTGTTGCAGAGCATACAGCATTTATGTTGGAGCTGAGTCAGACTACTGAGTCCTTCTCATCTGCAGCTATACAAGAATTAAAGTCCGCCCTTTATCATGTGCTGATTTTTTTTTATCATGCCTGTGTTTTTCAGTCTGTACCTGTATTGGGTATACAAAAGAATCATAGAGCGGTTGGTAATTAATTGAGTTATTTTCACTAAATGCCAGTGATTTTTGATCGATTTTGATTTTGATTATGTCCCAGGGAACATTCATTTATACTTAGGACAGTTCCAGTACATCATATTCAGTAAATGTTTATTTGAACCACAGTTCTGTCAAATGTATTTAGAGATTTTTGACTTAAAAATCTATTAGATGTAAATGATGTCCTTCTGAGACAGGACTTTATAGTTTGGTTTACAGTCTAAGTTGTATGGGTCTAATCATGCATGGATGATGCATACAAAGTTTAAAGTGGCCAGTAAGACACCAGTGTTGAATCTGTCATAGAGTTACCAAATGTTTTACATTTTTACAAAGGGTTACATTCTTCCAAACAATGTCTGTTTGCTTTAAAGACTAACGTTTTAAAAAAACATATAATCGCACGATTATTATGACCTTAACGGCCAATCAAAGCTATGGATCTACGAGCGGAAGTGTGTGCATTTGTATACACATTTGTTTGTCTCCCCCACTACTTATATATTCTTTCTAACCTATAATCTGGTTTCATCTAGCTAATCTTCTGTGTTGTTCATAATTCTGTCTATCAATACATTTTAGGCTTTTGTCAAACAGATGGACCATCATCTTAAGTGTTGGCTTTCCCCCATACATATACAGGATCATAACAATACTTAGTATTTTTTTTTAATATTGTGAATTTCCATCAAATTCAAAAGCTATAGCATGTGTAGGTTTTTGGAGCTGTGGCATTAGGGATATGCTGTGTAGATGGTACGTTCCACTTGTGTTTTCACTTATCGTTTGCACACAGTTCTGTAGTGAAGGTAACATAATGTTTACATTATTTACAGTAGCCTAAAATGTGACAATGGTAATGTCTCAATGTCGGTCAATGTCCATTTCTGTCAATATCTGGTTTCACATTGCTTTTTCCTTCACAGCCTGACATTACATAAGCCACAGATAATGTGTCTAAAAGTCCGTATTTAGCAGGTTAAATTGGATTTGTTTGCATTCTGAAAACTGTGTGAATGTGCTGAAAGAAATGCTGAAAGCTTTTTGTGTTAGAAATGCTCGATGCGAAGAGGATTCAGCCTTTTATTAGTCCATTTTGTAGAACGTATTCCTTTAAATTTCTTGTGAGGTTGCAGCTGAGTGCAAATGGGGTGAACGGTTCGCCAGCAACCTTCACACCCACTCTTTTCTGAGACAGCATGAATGTGCAGGACAGAGAGAGACAGAGTGGGGGTGAACATCAGACAGACATGACAGGCTGCTCCTAACAGATGGAGCAGAACGGAGACAAAGAAGTAAACAATATCACGTAATCCAATATTTTGTCATTTGGCTCACGTTTCTAGGAGAACCGCTCAAATCTCATTAGCTCTCTGATCGAAGTCAATTCTTTGTTTCACTAACAGAAAAGGCACACATGCATGCTCAAGACATTCATAGTCATTCTGAAATAATATCCCAGGAACACTGTCATTGTCTGAGTGAGTGCCTGCCTGAGAGGAAAAAGCAGTCTGATCATGTCTGTAGTTCTCTGTGCTCCCCCTGTCATGCAGCACTGCCACTGCATCTTCTAGCATCATATCAGATGATGTCATAAATCTCATACTTCTTTACCCTTGTCTGTGTTTCTATCCAGCTGCAGGATGCAGTTCAGTTGCTAAGAGGTAAATATAGCCTAATAATATTTATAGTCACCATGCCTGAGGCTTTCATGGCCACATAGTTCTATTATAAATTATACAGATCACCTACTCTGGCTCCAATTGATCTAACAGATTAAATCAATATTGTGGCTGAAGTGGACAACAGAGGTTAGGATAATTTACCTAGAGACAATTTAATTTGTAGTATTAGACATTAACTGTGACAGGAGGGGAGCACAGTGGTGTAATTGTTAGTGCAGCTGGAGTTAGCATGTTCTCTCTACTTACCCCCCTGGATAAACGGGCCTTCTGTAAAGCAACTTTACTGCTTTTTAACTCCTGCCTCTGCTCGGGGATTTTGAGGGCTGGCTGTCTAATACCTCAGCATTTAAGCATTTAAAGCAAAGTGACATTGCACAGATGGATGTTAAATGGTGAATATTTACATAGTATCAATACTAATGTCAGGCTTATTGGATTAATATGTTTTGTGTCAGACTTTTCATTTTCCATTTACTTCCTTGGTTTAATACAGCATGTAATGTAAATATTCAATTATCACATTGAAAATTATTTTTTGTTTGGTGATAATACAATATATTATTTCCAAGATTATACAACCACAAATTCCAATGAAGTTGGGATGTTGCGTACAACACCTGGCGTCTGTACAAATACAGAATATGCAAATACGCAAACTAAATACATGATCAGACTGCTTTTTCCTCTGCACTTATCCAGAAATCAGTGTTCTTAGGAGATAATTTCAGAATGACTATGCAAATCCTTTTCAGCCTACAGTATATTTAATTGAATAAGCTACAAAGTGAACTTTATCCTTTTTTTTTTTAAATATTCACTCATTTTGAATGTGATGCCTGCATCACTTTCCAAATAAGTTGGGATGGGGCCATGTTCACATCACCTTTCCTTTTAAGAACACTCTTAAAAGTGTTTGGTAACTTTGGAGACTAATTGTTGAGTCTTTGGAGTTCTTAGGACACGGCATCCATGATTTCCAAAAACTGAAATCGTCAGACTTTTTCACTTTGCATCAGTCCATCTCAGATAAACTCGAAGCGGGTGGTGTTTCTGGATGTTGTTGATATATGGCTTTCACTTTGCATGATAGAGTTTTATCTTGCACTTGTAGATGGAGTGATGAACTGTGTGTACTAACATTGGTTTTCTGAAGTGTTTCTGAGCCCATGTGGTAATATCTGTTAATGTCGATTTTTAATGCAGTGCCACCTGAAGGATCGAAGGTCACAGGCATTCAATGTTAGTTTTTGGCCTTGCCGCTTACTTGCAGAGATTTCTCTAGATCCTCTGAATCCCTAAGTTCTTTGCAATTGCACGATGAGAAACGCTGTTCTTAAACCTTTGTCGTAGGTTGTACTGCAAACAACTGTCATGAAATTGAACTGATTTAGAACTATTGTAGGACTACTGATCTTCCGCTTTCTAGACTTGTTTCCACAGGCCATAAAGACAGCTGGTTATTAGGGAGGTAAACTTAAAAATATGTCTTACTGGAGTGGTTGAAGGGTAATGTGGGGCAAAATTCTGTTGTCACAGCAACCAACTGGAAACACCCCAGTTCTTTTCCAGTAATGCTTGCTTATCATTTGGGAATACTACGTGCAGCCTGGCAGTACCCACTAGTGGCACGCCAAATGACTGAAGTACTGTTTGCCGAAGCATTCATTGACCTAGATTGCTAATACGACTTGAAAGAGAGCTTTATGGGAGATTTTACTACGGACATAGTCCAACCTCGAGCTCTCTCGCGCTTCCGACGTTGCATAAGTACCTTTTCGCAGTCATATTAAAAAAACAAAAGCAAAAGCACTGTGTGGATACGTCTTAGTTGTTTGTGTGTGTGAATTATAAAAATAGCATCAACGTGACGGTGCAAATGTGCCCAACTGAGCCTGCTCTAATGTGTAGTTATGTAATGTAGTGTTTATGCTGTATAAATAGAAACATGTAATATTCTTAAACGTGTACTATTCTTTTGTGCCCAGAGCCCTGATATCTGTATTTTACATCAGCTCCAGAATGGCTGAATGAGGCAGCGAGCCATGTTGTTCTCACTTGGATATGACGCAGGGTGCATACTAACACTGCGTCTGCCACTGTCTCCTCATCCCACACAGAGAGAATTGCTAAACAAATGTAGAGGACATTGTGATGCTCGGGATGGCAAATATTTGGGTAATATTGGCTCTATATTTGACATAAGTGCATGGTGTGGAGACTCTGGATGTTACATAACCTGTTTTTAAAAAGATAGCAACAAAGATACAGAGGCTCTGTATCTTGGGTGTGTGTGTGTGTGTGTGTGTGATGACAGAAGGGGGAATGAGTTCAGTTTTGCAGCACAATAGAGAGTTGCTTTGCAGAGTGGGGTGGGTCAAGCAATCTGGGACAGCCAGCCCATGTGATTGTCGCCATGGAAATGTGAGGGCTAGGAGGAGAAAAATGAGGCTTTGTGTGTGTGTGTGTGTGCGCATCTGTTACGCTTTCTGTGATAATGGACCTTCAGCATCTCATGTGTATGTGTATTGGAGCTGTGAACTACGTTTCATTAATATTTACGTCTAGTAATATAGCACATACATGTACAACTACTGGTTTTTGCTAGCTTTCTTAATTCAATTCTATTCAAATCTACTTATATAGCGATTTTTACAATGGTACCTTGTCTTAAAGTAGCTTTACAATATTATATTATTATATCTTAAAAGGCCAGGAAAAACTCCCTGAAAGTGGCAGGAAGAAACCTTTGGAGGACCAAGACTCAACAGGGGACCCGACCTCCATGGGCGACCTAGATGTTAATGAAATAAATACTTATTAAGTATATTAAATTATAGCTAAATTATAGGTAAATAACAATTTAAATCAAATAACAAACCAATAATACAGGATCTTGGAAGCACATAGTCTCTTAATGTACCAACAATGGAGGGAGTTACTGCACTGGTGGAACTGGTTTCTATTGATGAAAACCAGTAGATTGATGATGGGCTGGAAGAACATCTAGGTGTGTGAAGCTGGAACTGGTACCGGAACATCAGCTCTGAGAGAAAAAAGAAAGTGTAGTTATTGATGGGTTAGGAGCACAGCGTCTATTATCAATCGATTCTTAGTTCATCTTAGCCACCGTTCCTTGCAACGTATTACCTTGGTTCCTAGTGATTCTTAGACTTGATTCCTAGTAATGTATAAAAACTGATCCATACTGACCCTTAGTCTTGATTCCTAGTGATTCTTAATCTTGGTTCAGAGTAATCTATTGCCTTGGATAATAACCAAAAAAATCTCTATCTTTCATTTGCAGCACACGAGTGAATGCTTTTGAATCATGTATACTCCAGAATTAATAGTTGAAATAATTGCGTGCTTGTATGTGTTTGTGCGCTTTCACCTGTGTTGTTCCTGTTGCAGTCGGGCAGTTATTTTTAGCCTCTGTCCGAATGTTTGTGTTCGGCTGTTGCTTTCTAAATTCCATTATAATTGGTGCGCTGTGGGATTCAACTTGGTAAACACAGCTCTGATTTATAAATAACCTCAACCACACTGAACATCAGCACACACAGTAACAATTAGGGGTGTAACCACAAGAACAAAACTGTAAATTCTGCAGTATATCAATATGAGGTTTAATCGGTTTGATACGTAGCCCAGTTACATGGCCCAGCGCATGCGAATACTCCAATGTCACCAATACGACTAATAAGTAGAGTAGTTGTGCATTATGCATTTTTTCTACCTTAGAATCTCTTAAACAAATGACTCGACCTGTTGCACCATACGCCGACATATGGTAGGTTTTGTAGGCTGCATCGTTTCTAACGGGAAAAAGGCAGTTGTGATTTTTGATTACTGTTTTCTAAAGGTAGTATTAAGGAAAGCTTACATTTGTGTTAGATTTGCCATTTGTTGTTTTGGTTCATTAATCCTTTGTTAAGCAATTTCTGGATGAAATGTCATTCTGTTAATGTTTAGTGTAATTACAATTAATCAAACTAAAAGCACCTGGCTAAAATGAAACATAACACCCCAAACCGCAAGGTAGTTAATAATAAGGTGTTAAAAATCCTTCTAAAATCCTTATTTATGTTTTGTATAAAAGGCAGTCAGCAGTCTCAGCACATTTTATACCATCAGCAGATTACCTCAAATGTCAAATGGTAGATGCAGGTGAAGGGCAAAACAACACTTAGAGCTAAATTACATTAAGTATCAGTTATAAAAGAGCACTGACATTGAATACTACGTTCATACTGCAGGTAAAACCGGCCTGATCTGATTTACATGATTTCACTCACTGCTTACTTACTTACGTAGGACTGCATATTTACTTTACCAACATTGGTCTGCTTCCGTTAACTATTCCCTGCCATGTTCCTGGACTCTTTCACTCATTAATCGGCCTAGGCTGATATGCTTTGGATCTTGCTTTTTTGTTCAACCTATTTCTTATAACGGCTTCCTGCATCTGTCGCTCGCTATCTGCCATGACAAAATACTTGACCAGACGTCCTAGTGAGACAATTCTAAAACATTTTTTGTCTAGTTGTTATTATCAGTTGGAAAAGATTTCAGTAATGAAATGAATATTGCTCTACATAATGAGATATATAGTACAAAAAATTACCAAGTACACCTTTCTATCTGTTTGTACATCGCGTGGTCGCGTGTGTTAATGTCACTGAACACACTCATAATATTATACATGCCTCACCTTACAGAGCTAGACAGACACAGTCCAGACAGAGCCATGCGTTGAGGCAGTCCATTGACTCGGGCTCCGAGGACATTACTTGAACTCCCTTTCAGCTCTTGTACACATAAGGGTTATATTACTTTGGCTTCAGTTGAAACTCCTGGAGGCACATCAGAGATTTTTGGTGATCACAGCTTCACACGCAGCATGTAGAGCTATCACATAGAGAGAGACTGATATGGTGTGTGCGACATGATGTTACAGATCACACACACACCATGCCATGTGTAGTTAATAGCAACACAGTTGCCAGGAAAAAGGTGTATTGGGAACACGTCTTTGAATGTCTAACAGAAACAGTAATTCTATTACTGTTAGACATATTCTCATGGTGTTGTCTGTAGAGAGACATGCAGCCAGATTCTGGGTTGTACAGAAATGCATATAGAGCGAGGACAGTTATAACAGAAAGAGTAATAGAATAAGAAGAGGGAATAATTAATACTAATTAAAGGAACTCTTTGCATCCAGGGCAGCTACAATCCTTTATGAAAGGCTGTTAGAGAAGCTGATATGGTTTGTGCTGCAACAGTTTTCAAAGGAAATTCCATTTATATGGGATGAAGAAACTCAAGATCTATGTCCTGCACAGCCCGTGAGAGATGTTTGTACCATAATGTGCATCTGCTCATTGCTGTTATACAACCATACAATGTGATCACTGAACCCTCTGATTTCCACCAGATGCTGATCATCATGGATCCTCCATTGGGCTTAACTGTGAGTTGTTCCTACCTTTGGTAACATAATCCAGATGGTAAAAGTTAATCAGGCCAGTTACATGATTGCTCAGAATTGCAGGTTGGGTTTTCTTCTGGATTAACAAGAAGGTTTCTGTTTGAATGACAGCTTGATGAAGACCACCGTACACATTTTGCTGATCCGAAGGTGTTCATTCTTATTATTCTGGCTGCACTTTTTGAGAATTTTGAAAACGATCCTCTAATGTAATAACCATCAATGCTACTGAGTTCCCACTTGTTCCACGGTTCTTCTTTTCTGATCGTGTTTAATTCTTATGAGATGGGTCTTCTTCAAATCCACCTTCTGGATGCTAAGACCCAGATTCATTTTGCACAAACCTTTCGGCACTGTTCATTCCGCAGATAAAAGTGGCCCAAATCTGGTTTTCCCATATGTGACACAGATTTGTTTCTTTTGTGGGAGTGTGGTTGGCAAAAACACAAACAGGCCATTTCAATTCCAATCGGCACTCACATATGTTTGGTTACTGTAAGTCTTGGGCTATAGGCACACAGCACACAAAATGGCTTTAATCTGATTTTCTCACCAGTGCAGGTTGTGGAAGGGGTGGCAGCAACAGTCTTTTCCTAAATTATCATGTTAAACAGGGAACTTGATTTGGCACTGGCCAGTTCTTTGGTTTGTGTTCTTGCTTTTTAAAACTTTTCTTAGTATTTAAGCTTTTTTGGCTTTTATTGGCCTCAAAACTATTATCCTCTTTCTTTAGGAATTTTTTCAAACATGAAGCGGTTGCAATATGTGTCTTTTGTTTGCACAGAGACGTCACCCCAAATATTCTGTTACTTTCCCACCACTGAACTCTTCCCTCACTGCTACCAGTTCCATTTGCTTTACTGCATACAGTGAATGAAGTAAAAGAATGATTGAAAAGTCACATGAATTTCTATCTCAATCAGGTCACATTAAATTTGGATTGGATTAACCTTACAGTCACAGCTGACTCTTGGTCACTTGATGGATCATCAATCTCCACACATTTCTATCTTTCATCGATGTGATCCATGAAGTATTTCGGCAGGATA